>JBBPSJ010000400.1:0-14221 GCA_038093535.1 Boletus reticulatus
ATATGCAAGGAGTGTTGAGGGGTGCTGGAACTCTTCAGCCACCCGGATCCATGCTCGAGCGGCAGACAAATCTGTTGAAGACGCCAACTGAGGTGCATCAACCAATTGAGCATAGAGATTGAATAGGGATTTATGATCGTCTGATTGTCTCAGTTGCATGAACCGAGTATAGAGGGCGCTTGCAAGGTTCTTCAATGAGCCGCACCGATCAGGGTGTCCTTGCGGGAGAAGTTCGAGTGCTTCTCGGTCAAGGACAATGGCCTCATCGATGTCTACCATTGCCCCGAGCTGGTTGTAGCGAGTCGAGAGACGAACTGCAAGGTTGTTCAAAGACATGGAGCGATCAGGTTGACCTTGCGGGCGAAGTTCGAGTGCTTCTCGATCAAGGACAATGGCCTCATCGAGGTCTTACCATTTCCAGGCTGGTTGCTTGGCAGGTCAGAGATGAACTGCAAGGTTGTTCAAAGACGAGGAGCGATCAGGGTGTCCGCCGAGCGGTTCGAGTGCCCTCGGCCAGGACAGGCGGCCTCTCATCGATGTCTGCCATTGCCCGAGCTGGTTGTAGCGAGTCGAGAGACGAACTGCAAGGTTGTTCAAAGACATGGAGCGATCAGGGTGACCTTGCGGGCGAAGTTCGAGTGCTTCTCGGCCAAGGACAATGGCTTCATCGAGATCTCCCATTGCTCCGAGCTGGTTGTAGCGAGTCGAGAGATCAACTGCAAGGTTGTTCAAAGACATGGAGCGATCAGGGTGTCCTTGTGGGCAAAGTTCGAGTGCTTCTCGGCCAAGGACAATGGCCTCATCGAGATCTGCCATTGCCCCGAGCTGGTTGTAGCGAGTCGAGAGATAAACTGCAAGGTTGTTCAAAGACGTGGAGCGATCAGGGTGTCCTTGCGGGCGAAGTTCGAGTGCTTCTCGGCCAAGGGCAATGGCCTCATCAAGGTCTGCCATTCCCCCGAGCTGGTCGTAGCGAGTCGAGAGATAAACTGCAAGGTTGTTCAAGGACATGGAGCGATCAGGGTGTCCTTGCGGGCGAAGTTCGAGTGCTTCTCGGCCAAGGACAATGGCCTCATCGAGGTCTGCCATTTCCCCGAGCTGGTTGTAGCGAGTCGAGAGATCAACTGCAAGGTTGTTCAAAGACATGGAGCGATCAGGGTGACCTTGCGGGCAAAGTTCGAGTGCTTCTCGGTCAAGGACAATGGCCTCATCAAGGTCTGCCATTGCCCCGAGCTGGTCGTAGCGAGTCGAGAGACCAACTGCAAGGTTGTTCAAAGACATGGAGCGATCAGGGTGTCCTTGTGGGCAAAGTTCGAGTGCTTCTCGGTCAAGGACAATGGCCTCATCGAGGTCTGCCATTTCCCCGAGCTGGTGGGACCTTGCAACGAGGGATTCTCCCAGTGAACGCAGCTGCTCGACTCTGTAGTAGACATGTCATTTCACTGCTCTGTACATGGACAGGATGAAACGAGTACATTTTGAACGCCTTCGGGCTGCCGAAATCCGAGTCTGTTTAAACCTGGCGAGGACGGGCTTTGCCCTTGAATGTACCGGGCGAACTATACAGGACCATTTTCAGTGCTGTTCGCTGAAAGAGAAGATAAACATACCTTGATACTCACTAGAACTTGATTCGATGCTGTGGTTGGGGGAAAGCTTGAGGCAGCGTCCAGGAGGGCGTTGCTGTTGCTGGAGAAGGGCTCGAGCTTTACCCACCTGAGCACCCCAGTCGACGGATCGTTTTAGCAATGACTGCGCTCTGGCTTGGCACTCAGCACAGACTCGTCTGTGGAATTGGATTCATCATCCTGGAGCAAGAAACAGTGAAACTTTGTACGCAAAGGCACCGTCACGGTGATTGCGGGGTTGCTTTTGCCTCTCATAGACGGTCTGGTCTCCAGACTATATAGCACTGGCTAGAGTGTAAAAAGACAGGTCCTATCACCTACCTCCATGTCGCTGGTCAGGGTCTCGTCTTTTTGAACACCCCTGAAGTGGCCCTCGAACTGCTGGATAAACGTGGTGCGATCTACTCTGACAAGCCCCATCTCGTCATGGTAGGGGAGCTGTACGTCTGTCCCCCTTTCTGGTCCACAAATCTCATCTCGCCCGATCAGGTGCGGATGCGAGAACATGGTGGGTTTTACTCCATACGGCGATCAGTCGCGCCGTCAGCGGAGGCTGATGCAAGCGGCGCTCGGCTCGTCCAGCATCAAGCGCTACCAGCCGTTACTCCAACTCGAAACGAAGCCCTTTCTCAGAGGACTTCTCGAAGATCCATTCAAGTTCCAGGATCACCTCCGCCGGTCTGTCTTGTCTCCCGACTTTATGATCACGTGGATAGGTACGCTGGCGGATTGAGGTCGTGTACGGACACCACGTCAAGTCGACGGACGACGCTTTTTTAAAGCTTGCAGACGAATGTGTCAATCTACTGGCTAATCGCATCGCGGCTGGCGGTGGCATATGGCCTGTCGACGTCTTTCCTGCCTGTATGTCCTCGCTGGCTGTTTAGAGCGCTATTGATCCACCCCACGTCTAGTGAAACATTTGCCCGACTGGTTTCCTGGTGCGGCGTTCAAGCGGAATGCGGCGATTTGGAAGAAGAAGATGCAAATGTTTGTCGATGAGCCATACGTGTTTGTCTTGAACGAAAGGGTAAGGTCGCCGTTCCCGTCTTGCACACTGCTCACGCGGGGCTTTCTTTCGATAGCGCAAGGGGACTGCCAAGGCATCCTTTGTCTCTACGGTGTTGGACGAAACGGATGGCAAAGAAAAAGGACTTGACACACAGCAAGACTTTGATTTGAGACGGACGGCAAACTCGATGTATGCTGGTAGGTCCGGCGCACGTCCTTGGTAACCCTCGTTCTTACTGACGACGCGCAAGGTAGTATTGATACAGTGAGTAATCTCCGTCGACCGCCACGAGTCTGTGCGTACCCCGTTGATAGACCATCACGACCATCTCCCATTTCATCCTCGCCATGGTGAAACATCCTTTGGTGCTCAAACGAGCACAAGCAGAGATCAATGCGGTGGTTGTGCAGAATCGGTTGCCGGTGTTTGAAGATCGCCCGTCGTTGCCGTATTGCAATGCCGTCTTTACAGAGTCGCTGAGGTGGTCTGTCCCTGTACCTCTGGGTAGGTTTCAGTGCATGGCGAGTGGCGTGTCGATTTGAAGCTCATGTTCTTTATAGGTCTTCCACACAGGTTGACGGAGGACGACGTTTACGACGGCGTCTTTATACCTAAAGGATCACTCGTACGTCCACTTGCTCTCTTGGTTTATGCGTGTCATTCATCTCAATATATGCTAGGTGTTTGCGAACATCTGGTGCGTTTGAATAGCAAGTATGAGCGCGCAGGTTGATGGGGACGTGTGACAGGAACATTCTACGGGACGAAACCCTCTTTCCAAACCCGCACGCGTTCAATCCTGATCGATTCCTCGTACCAGCACCAGACGAGGACACAGAACGACGTCGCGATCCACGGTCGTACGTGTTTGGCTTTGGCAGACGGTAAGCATTGTCCGCCATGCTCGACGACCTCGGCCGACGAACGTTGATGCACCCTTCGCGGCAGCCGATGTCCTGGAATGCACCTCGTCGAGTCCTCAGCGTGGCTGCTCATGGTGTCCATGATTGCCACGCTAGATATCGGCAAGGCGCTGGACGAGTATGGGATAGAGATTGAACCCGAGGTAGTGTTTGACAATGCCATTTTTCGGTACGTGTTGTCGAGGCCCCAAGGTGTCGACGCTGACTCGGTGATGGCTCAGGATGCCGAGACCGTTCAAGTTGGCGGTGAGACCGCGGTCCGAGGCGGTGTTGCGATTCTTGTCGTCCGAGGAGGTCGTGTATGTGTAAACTTGGGTGTTGTGTTCAGGTCGATGCGTCACGCTCCCGGAGTCGTTTATGTTCGAATGTGACGTACGTCCACTCATACGTGTGTTTCTTGCGCGTGCGCGTGGGGACGTCTTGGGCGTCTCGCAAGCGTCACGTCGTTGTACTTTTTATTTTTTATTTTTGTTGTTGTAGTTGAGCATTATGATGAAGAATTGTTGATCTCATGTTCTCTGTGACTTTGAACGCTTGACTGACTCGACGACTGGATTGATTGAAGTACTACAGTACGATCAAAGCAGCGACAGCATGACGTCAATGGGTCTAGGATAGTTACGAAGTAACACGAGTTGTCTGATGTTCGTTACAAACCTGATCGATAGCGTGCGCGATGCGTACGTGCGAGAGAGGTATTGATACAAAAATTGCCTTCTGGTTTTAGTTCGTGGGGACGGGGACGGCACGCTAAGCGACTCGGAGATCGTTGTGTACTGGACCGACACCGACGTGCTGTCATCGTAGGCATTTGCGAGGGGTGTCATGCCAACCTTGTAGTGACGATATATAGGCTGACCGATGTGCGGCGAATCTGTGCGTCAAGCGAGCCGATCGCGTGTATGAGTAGCGATCGTCCGTGGTTGTACAAGCGAACAAAAGTTGGATTTTCTACGGACGCTGGTAGAAGACTTGAACGTATCTTGAGTGATGATATCGGTGTCTTGTGATAATCATCTGCATGAGCAGTGACTCCCGGGGCCCGGGACCCGGGCCGGGTGTGGTCACCGGACTACTAGACGCTGCCTCAAGCTTTCCCCCAACCACAGCATCGAATCAAGTTCTAGTGAGTATCAAGGTATGTTTATCTTCTCTTTCAGCGAACAGCACTGAAAATGGTCCTGTATAGTTCGCCCGGTACATTCAAGGGCAAAGCCCGTCCTCGCCAGGTTTAAACAGACTCGGATTTCGGCAGCCCGAAGGCGTTCAAAATGTACTCGTTTCATCCTGTCCATGTACAGAGCAGCGAAATGACATGTCTACTACAGAGTCGAGCAGCTGCGTTCACTGGGAGAATCCCTCGTTGCAAGGTCCCACCAGCTCGGAGCAATGGGAGATCTCGATGAAGCCATTGTCCTTGGCCGAGAAGCACTCGAACTTTGCCCACAAGGACACCCTCGTCGCTCCACGTCATTGAATAACCTTGCAGTTCATCTCTCGACTCGCTACAACCAGCTCGGGGCAATGGCAGACATCAATGAAGCTATTGTCCTTGACCGAGAAGCACTCGAACTTCGCCCACAAGGACACCCTGATCGCTCCATGTCTTTGAACAACCTTGCAGTTGATCTCTCGACTCGCTACGACCAGCTCGGGGAAATGGCAGACATCGATGAAGCTATTGTCCTTGACCGAGAAGCACTTGAACTTCGCCCGCAAGGTCACCCTGATCGCTCCATGTCTTTGAACAACCTTGCAGTTGATCTCTCGACTCGCTACGACCGGCTCGGGGCAATGGCAGACCTCGATGAGGCCATTGTCCTTGACCGAGAAGCACTCGAACTTCGCCCGCAAGGTCACCCTGATCGCTCCATGTCTTTGAACAACCTTGCAGTTGATCTCTCGACTCGCTACAAGCAGCTCGGGGAAATGGCAGACCTCGATGAGGCCATTGTCCTTGACCGAGAAGCACTCGAACTTCGCCCGCAAGGACACCCTGATCGCTCCACGTCTTTGAACAACCTTGCAGTTGACTCGCTACAACCAGCTCGACAGACATCGATGAGGCCATTGTCCTTGACGAAGCACTCGAACTTCGCTCGGTCTTTGGCAAACTCGGCCAGACCCTCGATGAGGCCATTGTCCTTGACCGAGAAGCACTCGAACTTCGCCCGCAAGGACACCCTCGTCGCTCCACGTCATTGAATAACCTTGCAGTTCGTCTCTCGACTCGCTACAAGCAGCTCGGGGCAATGGCAGACCTCGATGAGGCCATTGTCCTTGATCGAGAAGCACTCGAACTTCGCCCGCAAGGTCAACCTGATCGCTCCATGTCTTTGAGCAACCTTGCAGTTGATCTCTCGACTCGCTACAAGCAGCTCGGGGCAATGGCAGACATCGATGAGGCCATTGTCCTTGATCAAGAAGCACTCGAACTTCGCCCGCAAGGACACCCTGATCGCTCCACGTCTTTGAACAACCTTGCAGTTCATCTCTCGACTCGCTACAACCAGCTCGGGGCAATGGCAGACCTCGATGAGGCCATTGTCCTTGATCGAGAAGCACTCGAACTTCGCCCGCAAGGTCAACCTGATCGCTCCATGTCTTTGAACAACCTTGCAGTTCGTCTCTCGACTCGCTACAACCAGCTCGGGGCAATGGCAGACCTCGATGAGGCCATTGTTCTTGGCCGAGAAGCACTCGAACTTCTCCCGCAAGGACACCCTGATCGGTGCGGCTCATTGAAGAACCTTGCAAGCGCCCTCTATACTCGGTTCATGCAACTGAGACAATCAGACGATCATAAATCCCTATTCAATCTCTATGCTCAATTGGTTGATGCACCTCAGTTGGCGTCTTCAACAGATTTGTCTGCCGCTCGAGCATGGATCCGGGTGGCTGAAGAGTTCCAGCACCCCTCAACACTCCTTGCATATGAAACATCACTCCGATTCCTCATTCATCATCTTGCTGCCCTTCCGTCTTTACCCCAACATCTTATCATTCTCAAAGACCGTTCAGCTTCGCTTGCAGTGGATGCGTTTTCGGCATGTCTTCGTAGGGGTGCTCCTGTACGTGCTGTTGAGCTTCTCGAACAAGGCCGCAGCATCTTTTGGAGCCAACTCAGTCGTCTCCGTTTCCCGCTTGACGATGTCATAGCATTTGGTCCAGCAGGAAGGCTGTTGGCAGACGAGTTCATGCATGTAGCCTCGCTTGTTCGCACTGCCCTTAATTCACCTGGTGCAGACCAGCATGGACAGCTGTGCCATCTCAACCTTGAGATACAGAAAATTATCACCAATATTCGCGAGCTACCTGGCCTCTCCCGTTTCCTTCTTCCCTCGCTCTTCTCAGATATTCGTCACGCCGCCAGTGGGGGACCTGTTATCATCGTGAATGCGAGCCAGTATGGCTGTGACGCGCTCGTTGTCTTACATGATCGAGATCCCGTCCACATTCCATTACAGATCACACAAGAGAGTGTTCGCGACCTCTCAGTGGAACTCCATACTTCGAGTGAGCGTGCAAAGAAGGTGGACGTAACAAGGGAGCTTGGTTCCCTCTTACGCAATCTCTGGGATCAGGTTGTTTCCCCTATCGTGGATTTTCTGTTAGCAACACTTCCACTTCGGTCCCGGATCTGGTGGTGCCCGACCGCCGAGTTCTCTGTCCTACCTTTGCATGCCGCCGGTCCATATAGAAAGGGTGAACGGAACCTCAGTGATCTCTATATCTCGTCGTACACCCCCACCTTGAGCGCTCTCATTCGTGCCAGACGGCCTGCTCCGTCGAATACCTCTGGTGGCGGGAAACGCTTCGTTGCCATTGGTCAAGCGAACGGTATTGGCCAGATTGAACTGCCCTCCGTCGGCACCGAACTGGCCAATATAGGCCAGCACATCGGTGGTCTTGCGAGCTTCATACAAATCGAGGGTCCCGAATGCTACATTTCGCGGGTCGCCGATGAGCTTGGCAAAACGGAATGGGTGCACCTTGCATGTCATGGCCTTGCCAACCGATCACGACCATTTGAATCTGCGTTTGCTCTCCACGATGGCCACTTCACGATCGAGCGGATCATGCGGTGTGAACCAGAGAATCCCCAATTCGCATATCTCTCTGCATGTCATACGACTGTTGGAGACGAGGAGAGTCCCGACGAGGTGATTCATCTCGCGTCGGCGATGCAGTTCGCCGGGTTCCGTTCTGTAATTGGGACGATGTGGGCGGTAGATGATGCAGAGACGAACAAGATCACGTCGACGTTTTACAAGCATATGGTGGACGAATCTGGTTGTCTGGATCATACTCGTGCTGCGTTCGCGCTGAACAAGACGATGAGATCGGTCAGAGATGTACCACTCGATCAACGGATTTTGTATATCCATTTAGGTGCCTAGTTTTATTGTATCCTGGTTTATCCTAGCTATTCGCTGTTCAATTGCTGTCAAATGTTATCCATTGGTTTTAGTGCAATACAGGATTACGACCCTGTTATGAATGTACACCCCATAGTCCAACTGATAAAGCATGTTCGAACGGACCCTAAACGTTGGGCAATTTTGATGCTTCTTATCAGCGCCTGTTGTCCGGCATTCCATGGCTGATGTTGTTACTTCCCCTCACGTCGTTGATAACGATTCAATCTGAAACTATCATGTCGATTCGTCCTCGAGCCCAACGATCTGCCTCAACAACTACACCTGTCCAATCGGCCGTTCCCTCCCCAGCAGCACACTTCCCGCGACATACTTGCCTCGGACACTCTCTGTGCGTACCTCGTCGCACAGTGCACTATACGCCCGGACGAGTCGCCTCAACGCACCCCGATGTACCTGCCCAGCGAGCAAGGCGGAAGAGGGCGGGAACAGACGTGGCGACGAGATCACGTCCGGTGTGGAGAGCCAGAGCGAGAATTTGGACAGGGATTTGGCGAGCGTATCTGGTTCGGTCGGTGGGAGGCGCGAGAGCGGGGTCAATCATCATTCCCCCATCGGATTCGGGTGGATGCAAGGCGCGACCTCTATCGAGTCGAAAAAAGATTTGTGGCTAACGCTCGTTATCCTAGAGCATGGTCATGCATTGTCATCGATGCATGCGACGGTGGAGAAACTTACCCTTGGAGCGTCTGGGAAAGTAAAGACTGGTCACCGACCGTCCGTTGCATCGTGAGCATGTAGTATTGTAAAAGATTGGCAACCTTGTATGACAAAATACTGCTCTCTTGCGCGTACGGTTGGCAACACTCGAACCTGTAATGACGTCCGTCAGTCCCACCCGCGAGCGACACCACATTTGATTGCGTGCATTGAATATTTGCTCACCTTGAGGGCACACAAAGCGTGACCACGAAAGAATTCAGCAATTATTTCACCTACTCCTCCTCGTCACTCCCATTAAATGTCCGTACGGCGCCAACCATGCGCGCCTGACTGCTCAAACCGAACAGACTCTCCAAAAACTCGCATTCTGCCGCTATCGCTTGGTGGACCCACGCAAGCATGTCACCGACATATCGAATGGGATCATGTGCGTGGAGTTCGATTGGTCGTGGCAATCCAAACGGTCCACCACGGGTTAGAGCGTCGAGGAAGAGCGCGAGGAGCGTGCTCTGTCTTGCCTCTGCGAGAAACGTGAGGGTATCGCTGAAAGATCTGATCAGTATGTATCCGGGAATAACCATACAAGATACCTACGATAGTAATTCGGGTCGCTCTGAGAGTCGACGGATGGCTTCACGCATGACCGACGTGACTTCGAGTTGACTTTCCATTCCTATCCGACGGAATTCAGGCGCCAGCCAGCGGTGGATCTTGTCGTACCGTTGTTCGAGATACGAAAACGTCGTTGCCATTACATTCAAGCTGTGAGATAGGTCGTTTTGAAATCGCAAACGGCATTGCATTGAAAAAAAAGAGCCTACCCTGCCTTGGTCGGACCGTCCTCTTCAGACATGAGCACTCTGGGTTCGCTTCGAATTCGCTCAGTCTTGTTCATCGCCGAGAAGAAACGTGGAACGAGTGAGATCTCGCGAGAGGTGATCGCGTCAATTTCGTCCTCGTTGAGCGTGAAACGGTCGAGGAAAAACAGTACGATAGACTTTTGTGTTTCTACTTGCTGCCTTGAGGATGAGGGCCATGAGAATTGAGCATAGAGCTCGTCCTCTCATATCTTGGGCTGTCTGCTTGCTCGATCAACGACCGGCTCGCTTCTTTCGTGACCTTGAGCTGTGTTGCAGATCGTCGAACTTCTGGTGATAGACAAGGGATATCATTGTATGTATCAGCCGAACGGGAACGAGAAACTGTTGGCGTACTTGATCGACCTCCCCGAACGCTTTCAGGAAATGCTGACTGCCTTCCGCCAGCTTGTTCTCGAGATCTTGCTGGAGGTTTTTGCGCGCACGCGAAGCGGTTCCGTTTGGGACGTCCACGTTCCCCGACGGGCCCTCCCTTGGTGTAGTTCCTTCAGAGTCGAGGTCGCTCCATCCGTCGTCGTCATGAGCGCATTCAGAGTGTAGTTGGACGGTGTACTGTATATTTGCGAGAGCGTTTGCAATGCTTCCGTCGTTGCTGGGTCCGTGAACGCGGTTCCCAGTATTTTGCGCAAGCGGAGGGTGATTGGGTTGCGAGCGACAGGTGTTGGTGTGATCGAGAGAAACCGGAGCTCGAAAGTCCTGGACTTGCCCCTCCGCCTTTTGATTCTGAGAACGTCAAAACATCTCAACGTCACTACACATAAGTATCTTCGACTGGAATGAGGATTACTTATGATGTATTTCTCGCATCTCCCTCGCTTTTGATTATTATTATATCGTAAACAAGGTTCCTGGCCTCGGCGGCTTCATCTAGTTCGAGTTTTGGTGATGCCGTCCTGATGGAGGCGCCGCCAACCAAATTTCCCAGATCGTCTTTAATCCTCTCTGCCCAGCCTCACCACGTAGTCAGGTCACTAGACTGCCTTGCCTGCCAGTGAAGCTCCCGACATCCCAGCGTTTTCCTCAAACCACGGCGTCGAATCTTGAAGTTGTAGCCAGTATGAAACCAAAAGGTGTGTTTATCTTCCCTCTCAGCGAACAGTATTGGAATAATCATATATAGTTCGCTGGGTGCATTCAATGGCAAAACCAGTCGTCCCCAGGTTTAAACAGATTTCGACGGCCCGCAGGCGTTCAAAGTGTACTCGTTTCATCCCGTCCGTGTACAGAACAATGAATTGATGTGTCTATTAGTTGAGCAGCCGCGTTCACTAGGGAAATCCCTTGTTGCAAGGTTTGAGCGGGAAGGCGGGACAAGTGACATCAAGGAGGCAATGATAATAGATTGTCAAGGACCAGAGCCTCCTTGTCTACCCGGTGACCCTAATCAACCGGCCTCTTTGGTGTACTTTCCGCTTCCCTTCCGGTGTTGGTACAACCTGCTCAGAGATACAACGGGCCTCCAGGAGGGCGTTGCTGTTGCTGGAGAAGGGCTCGAGCTTTACCCACCTGAGCACCCCAGTCGACGGATCGTTTTAGCAATGACTGCGCTTTGGCTTGGCACTCGGCACAGACTCGTCTGTGGAATTGGAGCGAGAAATAGTGAAACTTTGTACGCAAAGGCACCGTTACGGTGATTGCGGGGTTGCTTTTGCCTCTCAGCGCGCTTCAAGAGTAAGTTTCTCCACTGTCACATGCATCGATGACAATGCATGACCATGTTCTAGGATAACGAGCGTTAGCTACAATTTTTTTTCTTTTTCGATTCGATAGACGCACAAGGTCGTGCCTTGCATCGTATGCCCCTGGTTCGTCGCCCACTGTCCAACTATAACTCTACTCCTTGGCTTACGCGCGCGCGCACGACTTGGACGACCCACCTGTCTCTCCTCCACATTCCATCATCGACCATGCTCAACTCCTGCGCGAGATCATGCAGGTGTATGATTCTTCTCTCCTCAGCGAAGGATTCTCTGATCCCTCCGAGCCTGCAAGCGTGTGGTTCCGCTCCATCCTGGATGTCATGGTTGATCCTGCTATCACCATGCGTGCTGCCGCTGCCGAAGAAAAGGCGAGGTCGCGCCAGAGATGGGACCGTGCGGTTTCTGTATTGAATTGCCTGGGCTATCTGGAGGTGCGTGTATGCGTCGATCCCAGTGACGCGCACATTAACACGTTGACAAGAACATGCTAGAGCCATTTTCGTTTACGGAAGACAAGCGAAAAGAGATGAGAGAGATCAACGAAGAGAGGGTGCGACTGCTTGAAGATGAGCATGTACGTATCGTCTTACTCGGACACATTCGGACTGCCAATGCAACTATGTACAGTATGAAAGTATCCTCAAGGATACCTCTCTCGGCGATGGGACACACACGTTGCAGACGAGAGATCCCGCGGTACGTCTCGCCGCTCGAATAACGATTGCTCATGTTTCCTCACCCAACGGGGTAATGTTTACAGACCCCGCTCTCGCGCTCGCCAAATCCTCGTGCAAATTCTCACTCTGGCTGTCCACGCCAGACGTGATCTCGTCACCCCGTCTGTTCCCGCCCTCTTCCGCCTTGCTCGCTGGGCAGGTACATCGGGGTGCGTTGAGGCGACTCGTCCGGGCATACAGTGCACTGTGCGACGAGGTACGCGCAGAGGGTGCGCGAGGCAAGTATGTCGCGGGAAGTGTGGTGCTGTGGAACGGCCGTTTGGACAGGTGGAGTTGTTGAGGCAGATCGTTGGCCTCGAGGACGAATCGACGTGATAGTTTCAAGTTGAATTGTTATCAATGACGTGAAGGGAATTAACGACATCAGCCATGGAATACCGGACAACAGGCGCTGATAAGAACCATCAGAATTGCCCAACGCTTAGGGTCCGTTCGAACATGCTTCATCAGTTGGACTATGGGGAGTACACTCGTACAGGGTCGTAATCCTGTGTTGCACTAAAACCAATGGATAACATTTGACAGCAATTGAACAGCGAGTAGCTAGGATAAACCAGGATACAATAAAACTAGGCACCTAGATGGATATACAGAATCCGTTGATCGAGCGGTACATCTCTGACCGATCTCATCGTCTTGTTCAGCGCGAACGCAGCACGAGTATGATCCAGACAACCAGATTCGTCTACCATATGCTTGTAAAACGTCGACGTGATCTTGTTCGTCTCTGCATCATCTACCGCCCACATCGTGCCAATCACAGAACGGAACCCGGCGAACTGCATCGCCGAGGCAAGATGAATCACCTCGTCGGGACTATCCTCGTCTCCGACAGTCGTATGACATGCAGAGAGATACGCAAATTGGGGATTCTCTGGTTCACACCGCATGATCCGCTCGATCGTGAAGTGGCCGTCATGGAGAGCAAACGCAGATTCAAATGGTCGTGTTCGGTTGGCAAGGCCATGACATGCAAGGTGCACCCATTCCGTCTTCCCAAGCTCTTCAGCGACCCGCGAAATGTAGCATTCGGGACCCTCGATTTGTGTGAAACTCGCAAGACCACCGATGTGCTGGCCTATATTGGCCAGTTCGGTGCCGACGGAGGGCAGTTCAATCTGGCCGATAGCGTTCGCTTGACCAATGGCAACGAAGCGTTTCCCGCCACCAGAGGTATTCAGTGAAGCAGGCCGTCTGGCACGAATGAGAGCGCTCAAGGTGGGGGTGTACGACGAGATGTAGAGATCACTGAGATTCCGTTCACCCTTTCTATACGGACCGGCAGCATGCAAGGGCAGGACAGAGAACTCAGCGGTCGGGCACCACCAGATCCGTGACCGAAGTGGAAGTGTCGTCAACAGAAAATCCACAATAGGCGAAACAATCTGATCCCAGAGATTGCGTAAGAGGGACCCAAGCTCCCTTGTTACGTCGACCTTCTTTGCACGCTCAGTCGAAGCATTGAGTTCCACTGAGAGGTTGTGAACACTCTCTTGTGTGATCTGTAATGGAATGTGGACGGGATCTCGATCGAATAAAACGACGAGCGCGTCACAGCCATACTGGCTCGCATTCACGATGATAACAGGTCCCCCACTGGCAGCATGGCGAATAGCTGAGAAGAGCGAGGGAAGAAGGAAACGGGAGAGGCCGGGTAGCTCGCGAATATTGATGATAATTCTCTGCATCTCAATGTTGAGATGACACAACCGTCCATGCTGGTCTGCACCAGGTGAATTAAGGGCAGTGCGAACAAGCGAGGCTACATGGATGAACTCGTCTGCCAACAGCCTTCCCGCTGGACCAGATGCCATGACATCATCAAGCGGGAAACGGAGACGACTGAGTTGGCTCCAAAAGACGCTGCGACCTTGTTCGAGAAGCTCAACGGCACGTACAGGAGCACCTCTGCGAAGACATGCTGAAAACGCGTCCACTGCGAGCGAAGCTGAACGCTCTCTGAGAATGATAAGATGTTGGGGTAAAGACGGAAGGGCAGTAAGATGATGAATGAGGAATCGGAGTGATGTTTCATATGCAAGGAGTGTTGAGGGGTGCTGGAACTCTTCGGCTACGCGGATCCATGCCCGAGCGGCAGACAGATCCGTTGAAGACACCAATTGAGGTGCATCAACCAATTGAGCATAGAGATTGAATAGGGATTTATGATCGTCTGGTTGTCTCAGTTGCATGAACCGAGTATAGAGGGCGCTTGCAAGGATCTTCAATGAGCTGGACCGATCA
>JBBPSJ010000401.1:0-14195 GCA_038093535.1 Boletus reticulatus
GTGACAAATGAAGCATTGATTCTTCCGCATATACTCAGCGCGCTGAGTCGGCGATAGTCGTACGGCATCTACGTCCATCGCGTACGGGTCTCTGTGCGATCGAGGAGAGGGAGCCGGTATATGTGGCACTCCCTTTCGTAAGTCTCCAATCCTCCTCAGTTGTTGAGAGAATTGGCCCGCCTTCTTTATCCAGTCCTGGTAGCTGTCGGGAATCTTGTCGCACGAGAGGATCATCGTGGCAAGTCTGGGGCTGAGGCCATGGATAAACCACTCCACAAGAGCATGCTTGTCAGTGATACCTGACTTCTCGGCGAGAAGTTGGAATTGCGAAGCGTAGGTAGTGAACCCATCGCTCCACGCTCCCTCGGTATCCTTTCCAGCAGTTTGACGGAGTTTGGAAAGGTCTATCCTTGCCTTGGCTGCTACATCGTAGGGGGAAAAGGCGGTCTCGAAAGCTTCTTTAATCTTGTCGAAGGTCTTTTCACTGTCGGCGATAGCCGAGTTTGCGAGCTTCATCAACCATCCTTCAGCAAATGTCTTTCCCCGGCCCTTACTAATCTTGTTGAGGAAAGTAAGGGACTTTGTCGTGTCGGTAAAGAGTGCTTTGTTGATGGTGAAGTACGCGTTCATCGAGAGGAGCCATCTGTTGGCATCCTCTGCCTCCCCGGTAAAGTCCTCGGGAAGGCCGGCCTTTATTTCTGAAACCATTTCGTCTTCTAGAGCCGGGTCAAGTGGTGTGTCCTCCTGCGCGGTCGGTTCCGGGTCAGGGCTGTGAAAAACAAGAGGAGGGTCCTCGCTAAGGACAACGTCGGGAGTAGAGGGGGCAGCTAATTCAGAGGTGGACGGGAGAGCGTCTAAGTCCCTTCCTTGGCTCCTGTTGAGATCCGCTAGTTGCTGTTGGACTTGTCTGTAATGAGCGATTCGATCCGGAGAGGAGAATCGGTCAGGTAAGACAACGTGGAACGGATGTCCGTCAGGAAGAAGGTGGATACGGGGGCGTGGGGAAGAAGAAGACACGGTGGGTGGAGAGGGTGGCGGGGAGTCTGAAGGCGCTCTGAATCTGCCGATTCGGGAAATGTCGGAGTGGGGGAATGTCCTCTACGTGAAAGTAGGGACAAGGGGAAAAGCTAGTTCTTTTGTAACGCACAGCGTAGACTTGTCGTAGCGTGCTGCGATACGGGTCGAAGAATAAGCGAGGTAGCGAGGAGTTCAACTCAAGGACGAGTGCCGAGCTTCGAGACGATGCGAAGCCTAAGCGGGTCTCTCCTATTCTAGGTATCCGAAGACTCACTAGAACTCGGAGGTGGTGAGGCAAGATCAACGCTGATATTGCGTAGAACTAGCTTAGGGAAAAGTACAGGGAGAGACGACGACTATATATACGGTAGGCCCCTAATCTAGATGAAGGATATAAATGGGATGCGCAGCATCCGCAGTAAAGCGCAGTTGAATGCGCTGTTATCCGCAGCAAGAGGCTATGAGTGCGCAGCACGAGATAGCGATCTACGAATATAAAAGGAAAGGCTATGCCACTGCCTTACGAAGTCTGAATAAGGTGACAGTGGCGGAGACGGAACGGAAGTCCTAATATGGTATGGGCGGGGCGCCGTGTGAGCCAAAGGAGAAAGAGATCGAGAGAACATATCTGGTATACGTGGAGGACGACTCCACTACGAATACAGCCGCGTGCGGCGAGAGGACGAGTCTGTAGAGAAACGGAAGACGAGGACAAGAAAAAGAACAAGGAAAAAGTGTACCCCCTTCGTAGACCGTAACAGTGTAAGCATCCATCTAGCTTGCCGCCTAGAGAGCTTCCTGGGGTCTTTGAAGTAGCACAGATTCTTGTGGTCTGTGAGCACAGTTACGGGCCAGCCGGTGCCGGTAAGGTAATGCCGCCACTCCTCGAGTGCGCGGATGACAGCCAGTAATTCCCTGTCATATATGTCATAATTTCGTTCCGCCGGTGAGAACGTCTGGGATATGTAGCAGCAAGGGTGTAAGTCTCCGTTACCATCCTTCTGCATCAGCACACCTCCGGTCGCAGTGAGCGAGGCGTCTGTCATGACGTAAAAGTCTTTCAATGTATCCGGCATTGCAAGTACAGGTTTAGATGTGAAGGCTGCTCGGAGGAGGTCGAACGCCTTCTGTTGCTCGTGCATCCAGGACCATGGCTGCCCTTTCTTCGTTAAATCCAAGATCGGCCTAGCAATTTCCGAGAAGTTTGGAATAAACTTGTGGTAAAAGTTGCAGAACCCTATAAATGAGCGGACTGCGCGAACCGAAGTAGGTGGTTCCCAGGTGGCGATTGCCGATAACTTGGTAGGGTCCATTGCGATGATACCCTCTTGGACGACCATCCCTAGGAATTCAACCGAGGATGCGTCGAACGTACATTTCTCCAGTTTGAGGCCGAGACGGTTGTCTTGTAACCGCTCCAGAACTCGCCTCGTTCGTTGGTGATGTTCTGTAAGATCCCTAGAGTGGATCAACATATCATCCATGTAGATGATTAACCATCCTTCCGCCACCATATCCTTGAATATAAAGTCCATGAACGACTGAAAAGTCGCAGGACTGTTGCACAGGCCGAAAAACATGACGAGAGGCTCGAAGAGGCCGAAGGGCGTGATGAACGCCGCCTTCCAGGCGTCTTTAGTCTTGATCCGGACGTTATTGTAGCCCCAGCGAATGTCCATCTTCGTGAAGTAACGAGATCCCTTGAGCTGATCCATCAAATCTCCGATGAGCGGGAGAGGGTATGCATTCTTGGTGGTATGCTCGTTGAGATATCGGTAATCTTGGCAGGGGCGAAGATTACCATCCTTCTTTGAGACGAAGAAGAACGGGGAAGCCATGGGGGAATTCGATGGGCGAATACGTCCAGCCTTCAAGTGTTCGTCAATGAAATCTTTACATGCCTCTCGCTCCTTAGGGTTAAGCGGGTAGGCCTTGGCAACCTTTGGTGTAAATGAGTCGTCTAGATCTATGCCGTGATCGAACGACCGGTAAGGCGGAAGGGGACCGTCGTCCTTCTTTTGGAAGACGTCCTCAAAGTCCTGGAAGTCCCGCGGGAGTTCCTTCTTGATTTTCTCTGCCCCTTGGGCTAGAGACGTCGATATCGTAGTTTTCTTAATGGAGCGCCCGTCCAGCTCGTTTTCTTCATCCTCCTCACAGTGTATGAGCTCCGGCATGTCCTCCCGCTGCGTGGTCGGGTCCACGTCAGGTACCATCAGGTCACGTTTCGGCGGGTCGACGCGTTGCTTCCACCACAGAGCGTTGCGTTTGCGTAATTTGGTGACCTGGCATTTCCTATTGAAGACGTTTATTGTATAGGCCGCAGCCACTTCGTCTTCGCGGCTGGTGACGGTCGGTTCCGCCTCTTTAATCCAAACCGCTCCTTTCTCCCAGTTTATGGTCGGGTTTCTGTCCCGGAGCCAAGGGAGTCCTAGTATGATGTCATCCTTGCCACAGTCAATAACAAGGAAATCACGGGTCTCTATTGTTTCCCCGAGTTTCATCACTACTCTTGCCTGTTTTCTGATCAGGCCGTTTTTGTTGGGAGTTCCATCAACGTTGCTCGCCCGCAGGGGAGTCTTGAGTCGTGTAGTGGGAATGTCGCACGCCACTACCGTAGCATAGTCGATAAAGCAACCGGTTGCCCCGGAGTCGATAAGGGCTTTTGTGTCAACGCTTTTGAACGCAGTACGATCGGGTGGGTAGAGGGTGACAGGAATAGATATGGATTGCGAGGTACCACCCGATACAAATACTGGAGATAATCTATGAGAAAAATTGTTATTGGCTAGAGATGACGTTGACCCATCCCTGCCCATTAAAAACCCTGGTCGGTTCCAGGTGTTCCGAGCCACGTGTCCTGGTCGAGTCCAGGTATCTCACATGCTCCTTCGCAGAAACCAGACGTAGTCTGTATGCGGGCTCCACAGAAACCGTTCTTTGACGTTTGTGGTTTGGCGTGGTCGGCTCCACGTCTGAGCGACTTGTTCCGGTCGGTTCCGGATATCTCAACATCAGGAAACCTACATTTTTTCTGGGTGATTTAAATAAATGACAAGACTGACAGGCCTGAATGGATTAACCAATGAAAGATTGACTGAACTCACTAAACTGATTTACTGACAAGCTGATAGGCTGATATATTGAATGGACTGGTTGACTAACCAACTACCTAGCTGACAAATTGACAAACCTGACAAATCTGACTGACTGATCAACTGACCAACTGATGTGACTGACAGAAATGACTAACTGGTCAGCTGATGGCCTGATAGGCTGAATTGGCTGATTGACTGATAACTTGACTGACTGACTGACTGACATGACTGACTGACTGGTTGACTGACTGACTGATGGGATGACAGGACTGACAGGACTGACAAGATGATCAATTGACTTACTGGGTGAACTGATGGGACTGATATCACTGGTGAATTGACATGCTAATATGCTGATAGCCCTGAGAATGCCGATAGCAATGAATTACTTATGAATGATAGCACTGATAACATGCTGTCAGTCAGGCCAGACAAGTCAGAAAGGTCATTGATTTTGATAACTCAGAAAAAATGTAGGTTTGCTGATGAAGTGACCCTGCCTCTTCACTCACTCCTGCCCGTGCCACTCTGATTCCGTGTTTGACTGTGTTTCTGATGGCAGTTTCTTGTGAAGAAGGTTGCGGTCCAAGCCCCATCCCTTGACCCTCGGGAGTAGCTGCGTCCGCGTCCACCAATGATTGGACATCATCATATGGGTACGTGCCAGGATAATGATCCTGGGCTTTCTCTGAGGTGGCGTCCCAGAGCTCCGCTGGCGCGATAGCGGAGAACCTATTGTTCCATGGTCCAGATCGTACAGCCCTGGCTCGTGGTGCTGCCCTGATCGCTTCCTTTTGGCACTCTTGGTAAGTGGCTGTTCTTACCTCAGCCATGGCCTGGTAGCCAGCCTCCTCGTCCGCAGACGAGCTGCCCTCCCCGAAAGCAGTTTTGAGGATCTTTATTGCGGCGCCTTTCTCGATGCTTCCCATTTCTTCGAGGTAAGCCGAGAGTTCATCATCCTCCTCCATGGTGGTGGTGGTCCGTGCCCGTCGTTGCGGGACTTTGTAAGTAGGACGTGCGGTGCGTCCGGAGGATGTGGTCGGGCGGGGACGTGTGGTCCGGTCGGTTCCGGATCCCTTGTGGTTGGAAGACCTACAGCCAACCTGGTGACAAATGAAGCATTGATTCTTCCGCATATACTCAGCGCGCTGAGTCGGCGATAGACGGATGGCATCTACGTCCATCGCGTACGGGTCTCTGTGCGATCGAGGAGAGGGAGCCGGTATGTGTGGCACTCCCTTTCGTAAGTCTCCAATCCTCCTCAGTTGTTGAGAGAACTGGCCCGCCTTCTTTATCCAGTCCTGGTAGCTGTCGGGAATCTTGTCGCACGAGAGGATCATCGTGGCAAGTCTGGGGCTGAGGCCATGGATAAACCACTCCACAAGGGCATGCTTGTCGGTGATACCTGACTTCTCGGCGAGAAGTTGGAATTGCGAAGCGTAGGTGGTGAACCCATCGCTCCACGCTCCCTCGGTATCCTTTCCAGCAGTTTGACAGAGTTTGGAAAGGTCTATCCTTGCCTTGGCTGCTACATCATAGGGGGAAAAGGCGGTCTCGAAAGCTTCTTTAATCTTGTCGAAGGTCTTTTCACAGTCGGCGATAGCCGAGTTTGCGAGCTTCATCAACCATCCTTCAGCGAACGTCTTTCCCCGGCCCTTACTAATCTTGTTGAGGAAAGTAAGGGACTTTGTCGTATCGGAGAAGAGTGCTTTGTTGATGGTGAAGTACGCGTTCATCGAGAGGAGCCATCTGTTGGCGTCCTCTGCCTCCCCGGAAAAGTCTTCGGGAAGGCTGGCCTTTATTTCAGAAACCATTTCGTCTTCTAGAGCCGGGTCAAGTTCAATGTCCTCCTGCGCGGTCGGTTCCGGGTCAGGGTCGTGAAAAACAAGAGGAGGGTCCTCGCTAAGGACAACGTCGGGTGTGGAAGGGGCAGCTAATTCAGAGGTAGAGGGGAGGGCGTCCGAGTCTCTTCCTTGACTCCTGTTAAGTTCCGCTAATTGCTGTTGGACTTGTCTGTAGTGAGCAACACGATCCGGAGGGGAGTATCGATCAGGTAGGACAATGTGAAACGGATGTCCGTCAGGAAGAAGGTGGATACGGGGGAGTGGGGAAGAAGAAGACACGGTGGGTGGAGAGGGTGGCGGGGAATCTGAAGGCGCTCTGAATCTGCCGATTCGGGAAATGTCGGAGTGGGGGAATGTCCTCTACGTGAAAGTAGGGACAAGGGGAAAAGCTAGTTCTTTTGTAACGCACAGCGTAGACTTGTCGTAGCGTGCTGCGATACTGGTCGAAGAATAAGCGAGGTAGCGAGGAGTTCAACTCAAGGACGAGTGCCGAGCTTCGAGACGATGCGAAGCCTAAGCGGGTCTCTCCTATTCCAGGTATCCGAAGACTCACTGGAACTCAGAGGAAGTGAGGCAAGATCAACGCTGATATTGCGTAGAACTAGCTTAGGGAAAATACAAGGAGAGACGACGACTATATATACGGTAGGCCCCTAATCTAGATGAAGGATATAAAAGGGATGCGCAGCATCCGCAGTAAAGCGCAGTTGAATGCGCAGCTATCCGCAGTAAGAGGCTATGAGTGCGCAGCACGAGATAGCGATCTACGAATGTAAAAGGAAAGGCTATGCCACTGCCTTACGAAGTCTGAATAAGGTGACAGTGGCGGAGACGGAAAGGAAGTCCTAATATGGTATGGGCGGGGCGCCGTGTGAGCCAAAGGAGAAAGAGATCGAGAGAACGTATCTGGTAGCGGTGGAGGACGACTCCACTACGAATACAACCGCGTACGGTGAAAGGACGAGTCTGTAGAGAAGCGGAGGACGAGGACAAGCGAAAGAACAAGGAAAAAGTGTACCCCCTTCGTAGACCGTAACACTAGATACACATTGTATATTTGTAATTACTATTGAATGCAGGTTTGACCGGTGAGTCTATACAGCCACTGGTGGTATCGGCCAATACAAATCGGCTCGGCAGGCACAGACAACCCCGAAAGCCAGAATCTCTGTATTTCACCTTCTGTGTTTTCTTCTTAGGTAGACAGTGTAAACCTGTAACTATTCAATGCAAGTTTGGCTGGTGAATTTACACAGCCACCGATGGTATCGGCCAATACAAATTTGCTCAGCAGGCACAGACAACCCCAAAAGCCAGAATCTCTGTATTTCACCTTCTATGTGTTTTCTCCTTAGGTAGACAGTGTAAACCTGTAACTACTATTCAATGCAAGTGTGACCGGTGAATTTACACAGCCACCGATGGTATCGGCCGATACAAATCGGCTCCGCAGGCACAGACAACCCTGAAAGCCAGAATCTTTGTATTTCACCTCCTATGTGTTTTCTCCTTAGGTAGACAGTGTAAACCTGTAACTACTATTCAATGCAAGTGTGACCAGTGAATCTACACAGCCACTGATGGTCTCGGCTGATCCAACTTGGCTCGCCAGGCATAGAAATCCCCGAAAGCCAGAATCTCATAGTTCACCTCCTAGCTCTTCCAAAGTTTGCTATTGGCTGATGAATGGCCAGGGTAGGTTGCAGTCATTGACATCAATGTCTTGACAAACTCAACTTTCACGTCTGTCAGAACGAGAGCTATCATCATCGGGTAGGGTCATTGATGCCTATATATGTCCTCCGACCTTCAGACGAGCCCAAGAGGGCAGTGGTAAATGCTGTTCCATAGACTCCGCCCTCCTCCTTGATAACACAGAAGATTCTTGCCCGATGATCCAGTCTTCATGCTTCGCCATGCTGTGTCCTACCACACCTCTTCATCTTGCCACCGTATGTCCACTCCTCTTGAGGAGATTGCCCTTCAACACCTTTGAGATTCTATCTCAGACTCCAGCCTTAGTTCCGATGGTGCAACGTCTGAAGAAATACACAAACCGCACCAGTTGTCTAGACAGGAAATCATTGCTGCACAGAGGGCTGCTTCAAGGGAGAAACAATGCACTATCCTTTCCACACAGACCAACTTGGTGAGGGGTGTCGATCTCCTTCCCAACAACACTATAATTCGTAGCTTGTGGTACAATGGCAGAGACCACATCCAGTATCCATATGTGCAAGATGGTGAATCCTATGACATGAGCGACATCATCAAACATGAACTCTGTGAGATGAACGGAACATCATTGCTGCTGCACAAGAATGACCTCTTGGGGGGTGTATTTGGGAGGGATAGAGACAGGGATGGGGGCGAAAAACTGGATCGAGTCCTTACCAAGATCAAGAATGGGGTCTCGGCGTCCAGTATGCTGCTGTCAAAGCTAGTGAAGACTGGTCTGAGAGCCCCCCTTCTGCAAGCTTGACTAGCTCATCCTCGTTGATGTATTTGGTGGACAACTTGATGGCATGGAGCACGCCAACCCTCTAGTGGGGCTGGATGTGAGGCGGTCGCTGCTCAGCAAGACAGAATTGCTTTCTGCAACACCTGTGTTGTCTTTGACAGCTGGAGCAACTGCGTGAACTCGACCACACCATCGGCCACTGACCCTTGCAATCACAATCTCAATTGCATTCCCACTGCCAGATGTCTATTGCATTGGTCATGTCAGACATTACGTCCACATCATGTATGCAATGTCCACCACACAGTTGCTCAGTCCAAGCCTCCACCAAGGGTAGATCTACTCCTCAACGACAACAACTGCACTCTGTCAGTGGTTCTCAGACACTAACAGGTCTGGTCCATGTCTCCCAACATGCATCTACTTTGCACCAACGAAACCGACAGCATCAAGCACCCCACCAACAAT
The DNA here is from genome assembly GCA_038093535.1 of Boletus reticulatus. NCBI lineage: Eukaryota > Fungi > Basidiomycota > Agaricomycetes > Boletales > Boletaceae > Boletus > Boletus reticulatus. The sequence goes on from JBBPSJ010000401.1 coordinate 8,886, forward strand.
ACCTCAACCATTCCAACAATCTCGCTGACTCAGTGTCCCTACCTTCCATCTCTTCTCTGTCTGTCTTCCCGAGCACTATCTGCTGGAACCTACATATGTGGTCTGGGAAACCTTCAGGTATATCATTGTGTTTTTGTTGTACAGAAGCTGAACTTGATTGTCAGTTCCATCCTTGAACTTGGAAAATATTGTCTTGAGCTGTTCAACAGCAAATACAGTGGCATTCAGTCGTGCAGCAGTTGCCATTGGCAGCCATGGGACAAGTTGGACTGACATCAGTGGATTGGTTTTGGGCTCGATTAGTTAGGACCAGTCAGGATGCTCAACTGCATCATGGTGAGTGCCCTGGTTGTGTTCCTATGGTGCTCCACATTCAGTGCAATTTAGTAGTCAAGTGCACACAATGTAGTAATTGTGGGCACAAATTACTGGTTAAGCATGTGCGACGCCTGGCCGGTCAACTTGGCACAGTCGATACTGAATAGGCACTCTATTGGTGCTTTGTAGTATCTCATACCCTTATTACATGCTTTTCTTGTCCAAGTCCCAAAGGATTTGTGCACTCGACTGCTGCATTATGCATGCTTAGCCACTAGCATTAATTTACACTGATTCTTTTGGGTTTTAGAGTGCCAATGGTTTTAGAGTGCCAATAGCACATTGCCAGTGCATTTGTCAATCAAGGTGTTTGCTGCTGATCAGAGACAAAACATGTTGCAGATGCATATATACATATATATCATTGTTGTGGCATGGTGATAGTCCAAATGTAATCAGTTATCTGTAGAGACCAGAAAGATACTCAAGTATGGATGTTTTGACATACTGTTACTGATTTGACAAGGTTACAAAATGTCTGCCAGAGATTATATAGCATTGCCATGTCTATATCTCAAAGACAATTAACATGGCTTTTTGATATCATTCATGTATTAGTTTATCAATGATTATAATGATAGATAAACATTTATCAGATTATATTAACATTATTTCAGCTGAGCTAATATATCTGGTCATATCTGCACCACCCCATTTTCCTGATGACTCAAACATACTTTGATTTCCTCTTGTTCAGCGTCGTCACCTTTAAGGTAGCCAGTTTTGCTTTTGACTTCTTAGCTGGTTTGACAACAATGCCTATGTCTTCTCCACTGCTCAGAACAATGGCATTGTCAGCAGCGCCCCTTGACTTTCATTGATAGGATCCAGAGCATGGTCAAATCTGGACAACTCCAGGGAATCAATACCCTTACTGGAACACCCACATTTTGTGAGGCATGTACACTTGGGAAGATGAACAAGCTTCCATTCCATGCCCAAGAGGAACGTTGGACCACCCATCCACTGGAGCTAGTACATACTGATGTCAGAGGTCCTATAACCCCATGATCACATGAAGGCTACCAATTTTGGCTGATCATTGTTGATGACTTCAGCCATTTTCCCTGGATCTACTTCATGAAACACAAAAATGAGACTCTCCAGATCTACAATCAATGGACATCAGCAAAACCCTGAGTTTGTTACAGGTTTCATCATTATTGACAGGTGGTGACAGGTGGTGACAGGTGGTGACAGGTAGTGACAGATCATGAAAACTAGCAGAAGAGAGTGGCAATATGAGTCCCATCATATATCAAACAGAATAAGAAATAAGAGCTAATCTATCAATTGTGTGAATCATCAGTAATTATGTGAGAAGTGAATCAGTAAGTAGCTGTACAGAAATTTGAACCCATAGTTTGTTTTTCCCCCTTGCATACTAATTCACTCAATGTCACAGAAATCCAATATATTTTGTAACTACAAGTCTACAAGTACATTATAATAAATAATTGCTGAAAGGCCATATCCATGGCAAAACCCACTATGTAGCCACCATCACCATTGCAATTCTGCAGCAAACTGGATATGCAACTAAGATCATTCTGCAGACATTGTTCTGCAACAGACATTATCCCTCCAGCAGCATTTACTAGCATCAAGTGGGCCAACAAATGGCAACACAAATCCAGACCAAAATGATGAATTCATCATGATCAATGTTTGCAAACATGAATGTGAGAAATAGGGACATACTTGTGACAACCTTGCCAGCCCCATTCTCTGTGAGCACCTCCAATTGATGTATTACCAACCCAGAGATCATCTGTGTACCAAAATTGATGTGCCAGCCTTTGAGCTTAAGGTCTGTTGTCACGATCTTGTTATAGTTGGACTGGGTTGTATTAGACATAGAACACTCCAATTTGTGTGTGAAAGTACTCAGTAGTTGAAAAGTCTCATCAATCCAGTCCAAAAAAAGATCAGACTACTAGACAAAGTGACTGTCTAGTAGTACATATGCAAAAGAATGCAGAGAAAATTATGTTGTTGTACAGCATGATGGTAAGATGGATACAAGATTCTAGACCAGTGATGAGTCTATGACAATGGAAAATTGTGGTCCCAGTGTCAATAGTTAATTGGTAAGTCATCATTTCGAGTGCCACTATGCCATCATCGTCAATGGTGGTGGAGTGGTGGTGGTGGTGGTGGTGGTGGTGGTGGCAGACAGCATGTCGCCGTCATTCTCGTGGTGGTGGTCACATTGTTGTTGTTGTTGTTGTCACTTTGATGGTGGCAGACACTGTCATCATTGCCATCGTCGCAGTGGTGGCTACATTATGTCATTGTTGGTGGTGGTCACGACATTGCATTGTTGTTGTTGTTGTTGTGGTGGTGCCAGTGGTGGCGGGGATCATGTCACCATCATCATGGTGGTGGTTACAATGTCATGTTATTGTTGTTGTTGGTGTCACTGACGCAGAGTGGTGTGGTGGTGGTGGTGGTGGTGGTGGTGTCGTCATCGGGTTAGTGGCATGGGTGGTGCCATGTGCCATCATTGTCATCAATGAGGGTGTGGTGGTGGTGGTGGTGGTGGTGTGGCATCGTTGTCGTTTCAGCAGCACAGGTGTTGCTACCATGCTGTTGTCAGCAAGGGTGCGGTGGTGGTGGTGCAGTATCATTTTTGTTGTCATCTTAGCGTTGGGGTGGAGTGGTGGTGGTGGTGGATGGTTGGCTACTTTGTGGGTATGCCTTTGTGCCGCCACCACCGTCGTAGACGATGTGGTTCTATCACCACCACCACTGTCACCACACCCCTGCATCAGCAATGATGACAACACCATCTCACCACACATGCCACTGAAACCATGATGATGCCATGTTATCACCACCACCACCTCCTCCTCCTCCAGCACGGTGACACCACCCGTGCCACTGAAACTGCAACAACAACAACAATGCACCATCACCACCACCAACACTCCTGTGTCATTGTCATTGACGGCACAGCAGCACCATCCATGCCACCAAAACGACAACAATGACAACAACACACCATCACCACCACCAGAACCCCTGTGTTGTCAACAATGACAGCACGGTGGCACCACCCTTGCCACCAAAATGATGACAAAAACAACAACAACACCCCATCACCACCACCACCACCACCACATCGTCATCATCAATGGCATGCTGTGCTACCTCAACCACACCCCTCTTCAATGACAATGACAATGACATCTCAGTGTCACCACCCCACCCCATGCCCCTGCCTCAACAGCAACAATGACTATAGCATGATGGCACCACACATGCCACTGAAACGACAATGTTGCTGGGCCATCACCACCACCACCACCACCATGATAATGGTGATGATGACAATGGCGCAGTGGCACATGTGCCACCAAAACAGTGGCAATGATCATTGCTGTTCCATCACCACCATTGCTGCCATGCCCCCAGGTCAGCAACGATGGCAACGATGACGATGGCATGGTGGTACCACCCGTGCCACCAAAACGACATCAACATCAACAGTGACACCATGTCACCACCACTGTGCCCCTGGATCAGCGAAGACAGCAATGATGATGATGACGGCACAGTGGTACCGCCTATGCCTGTTACGGTCTACGAAGGGGGTACACTTTTTCCTTGTTCTTTTCCTTGTCCTCGTCTTCCGCTTCTCTACAGACTCGTCCTTTCACCGTACGCGGTTGTATTCGTAGTGGAGTCGTCCTCCACCACTACCAGATACGCTCTCTCGATCTCTTTCTCCTCTGGCTCACACGGCGCCCCGCCCATACCAGATTAGGACTTCCGTTCCGTCTCCGCCACTGTCACCTTATTCAGACTTCGTAAGGCAGTGGCATAACCTTTCCTTTTACATTCGTAGATCGCTATCTCGTGCTGCGCACTCATAGCCTCTTACTGCGGATAGCTGCGCATTCAACTGCGCTTTACTGCGGATGCTGCGCATCCCTTTTTATATCCTTCATCTAGATTAGGGGTCTACCGTATATATAGTCGTCGCCTCTCCCTGTATTTTCCCTAAGCTAGTTCTACGCAATACCAGCGTTGTTCTTGCCTCACTTCCTCTGAGTTCCAGTGAGTCTTCGGATACCTGGAATAGGAGAGACCCGCCTAGGCTTCGCATCGTCTCGAAGCTCGGCACTCGTCCTTGAGTTGAACTCCTCGCTACCTCGCTTATTCTTCGACCAGTATCGCAGCACGCTACGACAAGTCTACGCTGTGCGTTACAAAAGAACTAGCTTTTCCCCTTGTCCCTACTTTCACGTAGAGGACATTCCCCCACTCCGACATTTCCCGAATCGGCAGATTCAGAGCGCCTTCAGATTCCCCGCCACCCTCTCCACCCACCGTGTCTTCTCCTTCCCCGCGCCCCCATATCCACCTTCTTCCTGACGGACATCCGTTCCACGTTGTCCTACCTGATCGATTCTCCTCTCCGGATCGAATCGCTCACTATAGACAAGTCCAACAGCAATTAGCGGAACTTAACAGGAGCCAAGGAAGAGACTCGGACGCCCTCCCCTCTACCTCTGAATTAGCTGCCCCCTCTACTCCCGACGTTGTCCTTAGCGAGGACCCTCCTCTTGTTTTTCACGACCCTGACCCGGAACCGACCGCGCAGGAGGACATTGAACTTGACCCGGCTCTAGAAGACGAAATGGTTTCAGAAATAAAGGCCGGCCTTCCCGAGGACTTTACCGGGGAGGCAGAGGATGCCAACAGATGGCTCCTCTCGATGAACGCGTACTTCACCATCAACAAAGCACTCTTTACCGACATGACAAAGTCCCTTACTTTCCTCAACAAGATTAGTAAGGGCCAGGGAAAGACATTTGCTGAAGGATGGTTGATGAAGCTCGCAAACTCGGCTATCGCCGACAGTGAAAAGACCTTCGACAAGATTAAAGAGGCTTTCGAGACCGCCTTTTCCCCCTACGATGTAGC
>JBBPSJ010000402.1:0-14073 GCA_038093535.1 Boletus reticulatus
CTGTCGGACTGTGAAGCAACGTCAATGCTATGGCGGTAAAGGCATGACTCGAGCGGGCTGAGCTTACGCTGCGGCAGGAGCAGTGAAGGTCCTTGGTGGCTGCTGAGCTGTGACAGACCCTAATGCTGTTCCAAGGAGGAACGTGTAGTGTTTGGCGAGCATGCTAGTTGAACTTTTGCAGCTGGCAAACGAGATGGGTTCTTATATACCCTCGGCAAGCACAGTACTGCCGACTAGGGCCACTGTTGCTCAAGGATCCCTTCGGGAAAACGAGCATGAATGCTCCTTATACCCGCGATTCAGATGCGGCATCGCATTGATTTGGCCTCCGTTCCGTAGTACTTGTTCATTGTAGCAATTGTTTGTTCGAGTTTCGGTTGGAGTGACTAGAGACTAGAGAAAGGCTCCCACAAGCAAGTTCGAGCAAGCGAATACAAAATGTACTTGGAACTGAGCGCCTGTTTCTTTTCCCAGCGGGTTGAGGAAAAACCAGTGTTGCCCAACACGACAACGTGCTCTCGCAGGTCGTGATGCACGTATCCATATCTCACAGGTACGAGTGTCATCTTGTGTCTGTTAGCTCAGAAAAAATGCCAATGGATGTTACCTCAGGGGTCGCTTTCCCCATGATCTCACCAACCAGGTTACACGGGACGGTCATGATCCAGTCGCATCTGGTGGATTCGCGGATATATATCGAGGGATGCTTCAAGACAATGGGCGGTCCATCAAAGTGCGCTTTTAATGTTGCGATCAACAAAGCACTTCGAGACGCCGTCACCGCAGGTTGCCATCAAATCCATCAAGACTTACTCGGGCGAGGACGGCAATTTTTCCAAGAAACAAAAGGTAGTGCATCGTTCACTTTTCTGTTTAACTGTTCGCATTGCTCTCTGCAGCGGACTGACCCAGCAAAATGACCCAGCGTCTCCGGCGGGAAATTAAAGTGTGGCTAGACCTCAAACATGACAACGTTTTATCGCTCCTCGGTACCACCATGGGTTTTGGCCGATTCCCTGCCATGGTGTGTCCCTGGGTGGAGAATGGCGCGCTGACATCTTACCTCAACGACCACCATGATAGTCTCACAGTGATCGAGATCCTCGGTCTGGCAAGTCTCTTGATAACCTCGTGGTGGAACGGACCTGATCCTAGTCCCTATAGCTCAGCGATGTTGCTTCTGGCTTACAGTATCGTGGGTGCACCAGATTGCCTCATATCTAGATCACTCCAATCCTAAAACAATATACTTTACAGTCCATTCACGCTCTGTTGTGCACGGCGACCTCTCAGGTGTGCGTATCGCCATACTATATAGAATCACGCTACACCATTGACTTGTACTCTCTAGTCAAATGTTCTTATTCATGAAAGCGGAAGAGCATGCATTGCCGACTTTGGTCTATCAATGTTGTTGACCGAACTTGGCGCATCGACGTTCGCCACGTCCTTCCATGCACGGGGTACCTTACGATGGACAGCTCCTGAGTTACTTGACCTTGAAGTGCCTGAGGATGACGTCGATGACGACTCACCACGCGTGTCGGCCACTACACAGAGCGACGTGTATTCGTTTGGGAGCATTATGTTACAGGTCTGTTGGGCCTGCTCCCTTCTATGCCCTGACTGCACTTTCTCATACATGTGGCGGAACAGATTCTCAGTGGCAAGGTCCCATACCATTATTACAGGCGCGAGGCGCAGGTCTTGCATGCGATATCAAAAGGGAAGCCACCGATACGGCCGAGCAGCACGTTTATCACGGAGCGTCGATGGGTATTCATACAACGGTGCTGGTCTCCCGTGGATACTCTGCGTCCCTCGAGTAAGAGGATTGTGGAATTTACCGGAGAGGAGCTTGTTGGTCACCGACCGCGGGAGATAGTGATGGCGATGCCACCCGAGGATGTTGACGACGCACGGCCTCGTACGGATGACCTGGTCGAATCCACTGAAACACCCCCGCAACTGCCACCAGATGAGATACGAGTACAAGTTCCCCATCTTCCCCGACCACCATACTATTACCAACCACGAGAACATGTGACGCCGGACGACACCGACGACCCGTGGCCTCGCACGCACATTCCGGTTGGATCTACTGCAACGCGCTCGTACCCGGACGCCCTCAGGTCCAACCCTGAAAGGTCGCCGCTCGAATATCTTCGCCAGCGCTTCCGCCAACGTTTCCGCTCAACAAGTAGTATTCCCAACATCGTCGTCGAGTCACCCGTGAGTACCATCCGCTTCCGCACTCGTGTTGCACTCACAAAGTTTGCTGTCCGTATGTGTGCGGGCATCCAGTCCGAGCCTGAGACAACCGGGTCCGAGTCACCGGAGCTTTGGCCACCAGAGCTTCTGAGCCCCGAGATCGCCAATCGACCATTGCTGCCGGCCGATATTGACCAGCATCTGCGGATCGGTGCCACCGAACCTAGGACAGAATTGGACACACCACTAGGGTTTGATTATCGATTCTTGCAACAGCCCGACTCTTCAAACGACACTGTCCGAACTCGGTGGGTATATTCTAGCCCCTGGAGACCAAACATTATCCCTCCAACTGGAAACGGCTTGACGTCCAGGCCCAATGTCAAGTCCAATTCCCAGGGTCACCACCTGGGTCTAATTCCGTTTCAGAACGGCTTCGTATGGGCCCCCACGCAGAACGCGTCAACGTCGGGGCTTACAATGGAAGTGGGTGGTGTGGCATACCCGGTTTCCCCACTACCACCGGGCGTAGAGTACCCGGCACCGCCTATTCGCACGTACCACAGGAATAGGGGCAGAGATCGGTCGTGGGTCCAAGTTCGAGGTAGAGACAGAGACAAGGAACAGGGCCTCAGGAATGCGCGGCTTGACGAGAAGATGACACCACCGCCCGCACCGCTGCAACGACCCGTCCCGCTCCCCAACGACCTATCTCGCTTTTCCATTCCGAGTCTGATGAGGCAATCGACGAGGAACTGACGCGATCACCTCCACCGCTCCAGCGGCCCTTGTATGATACAGACGAAGCATTGTGGCTGCACGAGAGGGGTGAGGAGTCAGGAACAGAGCAGACAACAGTGTAATAGATTTCCCCTTCTCTTTTTTTTCTACGTTATTCATGTTGTTGTCATGACTTGCTTTCGTACGTTGTCGATAAATCGATTTGATAATATCATGTTGGATGGTCACCGTATGTATCCGCTCTGAGAGCTTGTAGTCACTATGCCATGCTTCCTCCGATAATAAATCGATATTCCTTTCAGGGTATGCTATGTACAAAGCACATATACACCCCACTTGTGACTCCATATGAGACCTGTTCACCAAAGATTGCCGTCAACAACAGTCACTGCTCAGATCGCCCCGTACTCGCCCCGTACTCGCCCCGTTTGGTCGCCCGTTCGTCCCAGCGGGACTTCGCGATCTTGTCCTTGGACCCGCTAAACGCGCGAAGCAAGCACAGCGGGTGAGTAAGTAAGTTTTGACGTCTTAGGTACAGTATCGACTCGGGCATGGACACTGGGTACGGTCGCGTCCTTGGGCTGCAGGTTCACGGCTGCTTCTCGGGACCGCCTGACGGCGATCGCGGCTGGCACAAAGTTTTGCATCTACGTTCTTGACAGCGGCCAGCAAGAACTCCGTAGGTCGGGGCCCATGGCAGTGTCAGCACGACTGGCTGCTTTAACTTCTTGAATATGATGTTCATCGCAAAAAGGCATAAACGGGGGACTGGTGGCTTAGTGGATATGCCACCCCTGGATCTGCTTCTTAGTGGGTAGGATAGTGCACAGCGCACGCGGGTGTGCGAGTCCCACAGTAGTAATCACTATCGACCAATCATAGAAAGGTAATCAAACGTTGTATTGAAGCTTACACCGCCTCGCCGTCAGCCACAGTTCGCTCTTATCATCGAGATCTCAGCGTTATGGCAAACGAATTTTTTTAAAATTCTTTCCTTTGCTTCCCACACCTCAGTCACGTCGTATGCCGTGCTGTGCCTTTCAGGGTATCGTTCATTGTCGACATATTTAAGCCAAACCGCTGTCGCCTGGATCTTCAGCGTCTCAGCACTTCTCTTTTCCTCGTCTGACACTTGTTCGCTCTTCCTCACCACGTACCAAACATGAACCCTGTTCCTATGATTAACCACCCCTGTTTGATATACTACAGGCCAAAACACAACGTGTTCTCGCAAGTTGTGATGCACGCATTCCGATACAGGTGCGGGTGCCATCTCATTGTCTGTGAGCTCACGTTGATTGCCTTAGAGAACGCTTTCTCATCGATCTCACCAATCAGGTCACTCGGGAAGGTCATGATCCAGTCGCATCTGGTGGATTCGCGGACATCTACCGAGGGATGCTCCGACAAAACAATGGACAGCCTATCAAAGTGCGCGTCTCTTTTGTGATCAACAATGCGACTAACAAACACATTTACTCAGGTTGCCATCAAAGCCATCAAGACTTACTCGGGTGAGGGCGGCAACTTTTCCAAGAAGCAAAAGGTTGCGTTATTCACTTCTCGCCCACACGTTCACATCATTCTCTTGTCGTACCAATGAGACTGACCTTACGACCCTCACAGCGTCTTCGACGGGAGATCAGAGTGTGGCTGAACCTCAGACATGCCAACATCTTACCTCTCTTCGGAACATCCGTGGGGTTTGGCCGATTCCCTGCCATGGTGTGTCCCTGGGTGGAGAACGGCACCTTGACGACATATCTCGAGGACCATTATCATAGTCTTTCTGCGATAAAAGTCCTTGGTCTAGTAAGTCTCTTGGTGAACCTGTCGGGGAAACGGGCCTAATTCCAGTCCCTATATAGCTTGACAACGGTGCCTCTGGTTTATGTTATCGTGAGTGTGCTAGATTGTGTCATGTCTGAACCAATTCCGAAAAAAATCTTTCATAGTCCATTCACGTTCTGTGGTGCACGGCGACCTATCGGGCGTACGTATCGTCGTGTCCATATATGATCGCGCTATCCCGTTGACCTGCACACTCCAGTCAAATGTACTCATCCGTGAAAATGGGAGGGCGTGTATCTCCGACTTTGGTCTATCGATGTTATTGACCGAACTCGGGGGATCAACGTTCGCCGCGTCTTCCCACGCGCGAGGCACGCTACGTTGGACGGCTCCCGAGTTGCTTGACCTCGAGATACCCGAGGACGGCATGGAAGAGGAATCGCGACGCGTCGTGCCTACGACACAAAGCGACGTGTATTCGTTTGGGAGCATCATGTTACAGGTCCGTCAGACCCACTCTCTTCCATACGCAGCGCACCACACGTTCTCTTACACGTGTTGGACAGATTCTGAGCGGCAGGATGCCATACCATTATTACAAGCGCGAGGGGCAAGTTGTACATGCAGTCTCGAGAGGGATGAAACCAAGACGGCCGAACAGTACGTTTACCACCGAGCGCCGGTGGATGTTCATACAACAATGTTGGTCTACCATGGATATCGAGTCGCGCCCTTCGAGCGAGGTGATAGCAGAGTTTATCAAAGAGGAGCTTACTGATTGCCGGACGCTCTCCGACGATGTCGACTTCCTACGACCTCTCTTGGCCATCCAGACCGGATCCACTGCAACACGTCCGCACCCGCCGCTGGACGAACCCAGGCGCAATAGAGACAACATCCCAGACACCGTCGTCGAGCCACTAGTGAACACCGCCGTTCTCGCGCGTGTGCCACGCTTACAAAGTTTGCTGCCGCCGTACAGCTCTATGAAACGTCCGACGCACCTCCGGGGGCCCATGTTGGTAGTCGAGGCTTGTGTCTCCCGCACACAAAGGAGAACCCTGAAAATATTGAGGTGCTCAAAGCATGGAGGTCTTTCACCCAGGATCCTCATTTCAAGGTTCGTGTCCTGTTTGTCTGATGCGATGTTGCCCAACGCGTCTGACAACAGGACGTCGACGTCAACACGCTGTGTACCGAGTTTACAAAGTTGGCTAGGTGTGACGGGACCAAGGTCGTTCTAGAGCCCAACAGTATCGATCAGTTACTGGAGCAGTTTCAAGGTGTGAAACTGCAACCGTAGATATTGACGTGGCAAGCATCATCCTGCCGTCTGATAGATGACCGCAGGGAGTAGGCATTGGGTCTGGTTTATTCCTCGCTGTCTTTGGCTCGTTCATGTGTGCCATCTAGTTCGTTAGCAAATTCCGCCTGTCGAGATATTACCAGTGGCCTCGAGGTTGATGCGTTGTGAATACCCAGGTCGCTTCTTGAGTGCCAACAAGGAGCCTATGAGTGTCAAGTGTGACTGAAGGCCAGTAGCTGGCCAGTGACTTGTGACGTCATAGAGTAAGATAATAAGTCGAGAAATTTAGGAGATTAGATTAGCCATGCTGCCTACTCCCATTCCCCCACTGGAAAGGCAGTTCTATACAACACCACTCTCTCGTGTTGTTACATTGGGTGCTATCTTACTCTCCCAGGGTTGCATTACCCTCAATGTGGCTCTTCTCCTTGACCACTCTATCAAAGAAAATGTGTCAGGATTGCTCCACTTCTCAGTGGGGTTTACAGCAATCACAGTGATCATCTTCAAGTGGGGTATCCAATCAGCATATGAAAGTGGCAGCAACTTGAAAGCCTCTATCTATCGTGCCCTCCTTGCTTTTGTTGTCTTGGCAGTGGAGCCTCTGACAGCTTGGACATTCTGGGGTGATCAATACTGTATGTTTGTTACAATTTTTATCCCACCACAGCAGCCATGTACTAATCAAACTGAGCAGTGCAAACCATCAATGATGATGATATCTGGCACACTGGACAATCTATAATACTAACCATGTTCATGATGCAAGGAATTGCTCTCCTTGTGCTTGACATGGCTTATTGTTACATGATGGATTCAGATGCAATGACCAATAGGGATCAACTTATGGGAGCACAAGAAATTTTTGCTGGTCATATTTATGGTAGGCATTCCTTAACTAACATTATGATCTCACATCTCCTCCCAGGTGCAATTGGTGAACAAATAAATCGACTTTAAGCAAGTCAACAGAGATAAATGAGGGGGTCCCTCTTTGTGAGCTGGAATCAGTTACATTGGAGACCATGGGTTGTGTTTTGTATTGTACCCCTCATTGAATTTCGCGTACAGGCAGTGTCCCTCGTCGAGTCTCATAAGGATCGAACATCAGTACCGACGGACCTCCTTCACCCGCACCCAGGATCGGACCTCAGGCCACATAAGGGTCCTTGGGGGTCTGCATTGGATCGGACCTCAGGGTATTTTGGGGGTCACTTTGGTCCGCACACTGGATCGAACCTCTACAGGCATTATCAGGGGTCATCGCAGTACTCGCTCATCGTAAAGAAAGTTGTTTGTTCAAGTTTCGGTCTGACGTTGGGCTCCCACAGCAAGTTCGAATAAATATACTGAGCGCCTGTTTTCAATTTTGTTTCCCAGCAGTTGAAAAACCGGTGTTGCGCAACACGACGACGTGCACTCAACAACTGATGCACGTATCCATATCTCATAGGTACGGGTGTCATCTCATCACCTGTAAGCTCATGGTGATGAGTGTTATCTCAGGGGTCGCTTTCCGCATGATCTTACCAACCAGATTACACGGGACGGTCGTGATCCGGTCGCATCTGGTGGATTCGCGGATATTTATCGAGGAACGCTTCAAGACAATGGGCGGTCCATCAAAGTGCGTTTTTATGTTACGATCAACTTCAAAACACTTTCGAGACACCGTCACCGCAGGTTGCCATCAAAGCCATCAAGACCTACTCGGGCGAGGACGGCAATTTTTACAAGAAACAAAAGGTAGTGCACCGCTCACTTCTCCGTTTACCGGTTCGCATTGCTCTCTGCAGCGGGACTGACCCTGCAAAATGACACAGCGTCTCCGGCGGGAAATTAAAGTGTGGCTGGACCTCAAACATGACAACATTTTACCACTCCTCGGTACTACCATGGGTTTTGGCCGATTCTCTGCCATGGTGTGTCCCTGGGTGGAGGGTGGCGCACTGACGTCTTACCTCAATGACCGTCATAACAGTCTCCCGGTCATTGAGATCCTTGGTCTAGTAAGTTTCCTGGTAGCCTCGTGGGGAAACGGACCTGACCCTAGTCCCTATAGCTCAACGATGTTGCTTCTGGCCTACAGCATCGTGAGTGCGCCGGCAAATCACCCAATCCTAAATAATATCTTTTAGTCCATTCACGTTCTGTTGTGCACGGCGACCTATCAGGTGTACGTATCGTTATCCTATATATAATCACGTTACCCCTTTGACCTATGCTCCCTAGTCAAATGTCCTCATTCATGAAAGCGGAAGAGCGTGCATTGCCGACTTTGGTCTATCGATGTTGTTGACCGAACTTGGTGCATCGACGTTTGCCACATCCTTCCATGCACGGGGCACTTTACGATGGACAGCTCCTGAGTTACTTGACCTCGAAGTGCCTGAGGATGACGCTGATGACGACCCACCACGCGTGTCGGCCACGACACAGAGCGACGTGTATTCGTTCGGGAGCATCATGTTACAGGTCCGTCGGACCCCTTTTATGCACCGGACTGCGCGTTCTCATATACGTGTTGGACAGATTCTGAGTGGAAAGGTCCCTTACCATTATTACAAGCGCGAAGCGCAGGTCTTGCATGCTATATCAAAAGGGAAGACGCCGAGACGGCCGAGCAGCGCGCTTGTCACGGAACGTCGATGGATGCTCATACAACGGTGTTGGTCTACCGTGGATACTCTACGTCCCTTGAGCAAGAAGATTGTGGAATTTACCGGGGAGGAGCTTATTGGTCATCGACCGCGGGAGATGGTCGTGCCTCCGCAGACGTCGACGCACGGCCTCGCAAACGCATCCTGGTCCAATCTACTGCAACACGTCCACACCCTCCACCAGATGAGATACCCGCCCCAGCTCCCACTCCTTACCGACCACGGGAAACTGTGACGCCCGAGGACGGTGTCAATACATGGCGTCGTACGCACATACTGGTCGAATCTACTGCAACGCGCTCGCACCCGCCACCGGATGACCCCCGCTCCAACACCGCACGCACAAGCGCAGCACGCCAACGTCCTCACCTGGATTCTCTCCAGCAGCCCCACCAACTTCCGGGTTCGAGGGACGGCGACGGCAGCGTTCCTGAAATCAACGTTGAGCCACCAGTGAGCAGTCCTGTTCTTGCGTATGCACCACACTCAAGATGTTTTCTGTCTGCGGGTATGTAGTCTGGACCTGAATCACTGAAACTTGACCCACCGTTTTTGAACGCCAAGGCCGCTAATCGACCATTCCCGGAGCTGGACGAGAAATATGTTACCCGAATTCCCTGGGTACCTTCTTTTCCTTGGCGACGAGGCATTATCTACCCCCCCAGGCCCACGTCCACCTCCAATGCCAAGTCCAGTCTCAAAGGTGACTATCAACGCATGTATTCCATTCCGTCTTCCAACCCGAACCCAGATCCTAGTCGGTCCCAGAATGATTATGTGCGGACGCGCACGCAGAATCTGTCGACGTCGATGGGACCTACTGTGCCAATAAGTGGGACGCCGGAGGCTATGGCATACCAGGCGCCGCCCGCTCGCCTGGAATACAAGGTTAATAGAGACCGTGATCGGGAACAGTGGGACAAAGATCGCGATCGAGATAGAAATAGGGACGGGGAAAGAGAGAGGGACGGAAAGAAGGATAGTGCCAGGGACCCCATCAAAACAAGGCGCCAATTTGGTGTGATGCCAATGGCAGAGTCTCACCCTTCAGTGATTGGGCTACAACACTGAAAGGACTTGATGTCACCGCCTGCACCACCCCTACGGCGCATCCTACTTTTCCACTGGGACAAGGAACTGACGCGACCGCCACTGCCCAAAACTAGCTGACTTGTTTTTCAATTCAGACGGGCGACAATAAATTATCTTCTATCTTTGTGTACCATTTTCTTTCCTTGGTGTGGCGGCGGCGGAGTCACCAGGTCTGGTGGAACCGGTATCACAAGTTGGTTTTAACGGGTCATCAGGACATTGTTTAGGGTAACACTTGCACTATTTATTCTGAACCTGATTGTACTCATCGCTATCCAATGTATACCATTCGCTGTTGCTGGATAGAAGGTGGCTGTCGACACTTTGCTCGACGAGCTTGTTCAAAAAGGTGAGTATAGTACAAACATACGCACTCGCTCGTGCAGTACCATCCCTACAAGCCACCTCACAGACTTCTTCACCACAAGGCTCGCCGTCAAGAGTACGTCGCTGCTAGCTCGGCCCTAGTACTCGCCAGCATTGCTTGATCGGTCGATCCGATCGATCGAGTGTGACGACATGCACGTTGCACAAGGACCTTGGACTTGCCATATAAACAGATGTAGTGATGGGAGGCTCATAGTGCGGAAGAGATGGGGTGGTAGCTCGGCTGTTCTTGTGCAACGACACGTACAACGTATCGGCGTGAAAGTTGTTTGTTCAAGTTTGCCTGTTTTCGCATTGCCTACGCCAACATTTCAATGTGGTAGTATCATATTTGACCGGTGACAACAACGTGCTCTTGCAAGTTATGATGCACGCATACAATAGGTGCGGGTTCTGTTTCGTTGTCTGAGCCTATGTATGTTGATTGCTACTTTAGCGGACGCTCTCCGAATGATCTCACCGATCAGGTTACTCGGGACGGTCATGATCCAGTCGCATCAGGTGGATTTGCGGATATCTATCGGGGTGTGTTTCAAGACAATGGTCGGTCTATCAATGTGCGCTTCCATTCTCCGATCGTCCAAAGACTCCGTTCACCGCCGCAGGTTGCCATCAAAGCTATCAAAACTTATTCGGGTGAGGATGTCAATTTTTCCAAGAAGAAAAAGGTAATGTTCACTCTCAACTGACTTGTTCAGAATATTCTCCAGTAGGACTGACCCGCGAATCTCAGCGTCTTTGGCGGGAAATCAAAGTATGGCTGGATCTCAGTCACGATAATGTTTTACCGCTCCTCGGGACTACCATGGGTTTCGGCCGATTCCCTGCCATGGTGTGTCCTTGGGTGGAGAATGGCGTCCTAACGTCCTATCTTGAGGGCCGTTATGGTAGCCTTTCTGTGATCGAGATTCTTACTCTTGTAAGTTCCTCGGTGACCTCCGAGTCGTTGTGGGGAACCCTGACCCTAGTCCCTATAGCTCAACAGCGTTGCCTCTGGCCTGCAGTATCGTGAGTGTGCTACATCATGTCACGTCCTCTACTGCCAATTCTAACCCGCATCTCTTGCCTTGGTAGTCCATTCACGTTCTGTCGTGCACGGAGATCTATCGGGCGTACGTATCGTCACACTATAATCATGTTACACAGTTGACCCCATACTCTCCAGTCGAACGTTCTCGTTCACGAAGGTGGAAGAGCATGTATCGCCGACTTTGGTCTATCGATGTTATTGACCGAACTTGGGGCATCGACGTTTGCCACGTCCTTTCATGCACGAGGCACCTTGCGCTGGATGGCTCCCGAGTTACTTGACCTCGAAGTGCCCAAGGACGACGTGGTTGAGGACTCATCACGCATGGGACCCACGACCCAGAGTGACGTGTATTCGTTTGGGAGTATTATGTTACAGGTGCGTCAGACCCACCCCCGCCTATGCCCCGAACTGTAAGTTCTCATGCGAGTGTTGGACAGATTCTGAGTGGCAAGCTGCCCTACCATTATTACAAGCGGGAAGGGCAGGTCTTGCATGCAGTATCAAAAGGGATGACGCCGGAACGGCCGGGCACTTCGCTGGTCACGGAGCGTCGGTGGTTGCTCATACAACGGTGCTGGTCCACCGTAGATATCACTAGATCGCGCCCTTCCAGTGAGGAAATTCTCGAGTTCGTCGAACAGGAGCACGCTCATTACCAATCGTGGGAGTTCGTGACGCACCTCGGGGATAGTGCAATGAAGGCGAAACATCACAGTGATGCTATCTCCCATTACTCGGCTGCATTAGCGCTTCATTCAACCGTACCATCCAGTCTCTTCGTCAAGCGAAGCAAGGCGTACGTAGCAAACGGTTTGTGGGAGGCAGCGTTGAATGACGCAAACAAGGTTTGTCTCTGCTTGTCATTCAAACTAGTCCTCATTGATGGGTCATAATCAGGTGATCGAGCTTGATCCATCGTCCCCATGGGGTTACGAGAGAAAGCATTCAGCATTACACAAGGCAGGAGACTATACAAACGCGATTAAAGCTTTCGAAACAATGCTGTCAAAAATCTCACAATCACCCGATCCAGAGATTCGCGGTGAGGGTATCAACATCATGCTAACGTTCGCCTATTGATCTTCTGTCCTAGGGCTTTGTCATCAGTACATCGATCCAAGCGAGACGAGATTGGTGATCCGGACCACCGTTCAGGATGCCATTCGAGAGTCTCCACGGGTGCTTATTAACACTGTCTCTGGCCGCCTTGTGGATAAATCGGAACAAGTATCCGCACCGGAATCGCTCCCGGTTTTTAACAAGCTAATATCCTTCATGACGACCAACATCGACCATGCTTGCATCGAGCAGGACATTGCACAGTACTATCGTTACGCCGTGTTTTCGCACAAGTGGGACGACAATGAACCCTCGTTCGAGAAAGTCAAGGACATCGTGGTTTATGATCTCGAGTCGTCTCCCACCAACGACAAGCTTCGAATGTTTTGCAAGATTGTGCGGAATGCCGGATTTCACTGGGCATGGAGCGATACATGTTGCATCAATAAAGCAGATCGCATCGTGCTCCATGAAGCCTTAGCTTCCGCGTTTAAGTGGTATCAAGGTTCTGCTCAGATGCTTGTTTTACTCCGTGGAGTTCGTTCTCCGTCGCAGCGCGGGGATCTTGTGAAGAGCATTTGGAACTCTCGCATCTGGGCATTCCAAGAATACCAAGCCTCTAAGGTGGTCCGGTTCTACAATGAAGACTGGACACTCTACCTAAACCTTGACATTCCCAACCACAAGGAGTCGCCCGAAATTCTCTCGGAGATGGAGGAGGCAACGGGTATGTCGGCGCAAGCCTTGACGGCCCTCCAGCCCGGCTTAAATGATATACGGGAAAAGCTATATCTAGCTTCCACACGACAGACGACTCTACTGGAGGATGAGGCATATGCACTACTGGGGATATTTTCTGTCTCCTTGCCGGTGGTGTACGGTGAGGGGAACCAGGCGCTTGGACGACTACTGTCGCAGCTTGTCACGAACTCGGGAGACGCGAGCATCCTCGCATGGACTGGGGAATCAGGCAGCTTTAACAGTTGTCTCCCAGCCCGCATCCATGTGTTCAGCCAGCCGTTGACTTCACACATCCCATCGGCCAGCGGAATGGAGAACATCACTGCCCGATTTCGCAAATCGTCGCTCGACCTTAGATCGGTCAACGAATTATATGATCGACTTGACCAGCTTCCTGTTCTATCTTTCTTTGGAAAACGGATGAAACTCCCATGCATTACTTTCAAACTCGGGACATTGTCGGTTTCTCCCAGCAGGTCGGGACGAGTATTCCGTGCGCGGACTACCTTACTCGGGACAGTGGAAATTCGGACGGAGGAGGATCTCTCTCGATTCAACCGTCTGTACCTCGTTCACCCCTGGATTGACTTTCTCCTCGACCGACAGGCTATCGGAAGTGTGATGGAGAGTCCTGTGGAGAACACAGACTCAGACGATCAATCTTCTACGATAGATGAGCTGTCTTTGCTCCCAGATCCTCCCATTCTACCGCGTTCACGTATGGCGCAGCTCGCCTCCCGCATTCGGTCATTGTTTGGTCGACGGGAAGCCCCACGCCCTGGAGATGACGCACGTGTTCGGTCGCCGTCGCTTCTATCGGAGACGGACAAAATGATATTCGCATTCCGAATGCTTGCTCTCCTGACTCAACCGTTTGGCGCATTGTTGCTCGCACTTGGCGGTGATGCGCCGGCATACAGGAGGGTCGCTACAGAGAGTCTGATTACTGTCCAGGTTGAGGAGATCACTCCGGCGGTGTTGAACAAGCTGATAGAGGGTGTGTCTGTATTGGATGTACTTTGACGATGGCTGTTGTGTCCGTGACACGCGTG
>JBBPSJ010000403.1:0-14053 GCA_038093535.1 Boletus reticulatus
TGAGATGATGGGGGCACGGACAGATGCCTATAGCACCGCCACAACCCATGGTCACTTGAGAATGTCGTGGGCGTTCTGCCTCCCATTCTTGCCTGCCAGTCCAGACCATTCTCTATCAGGGCGCGATACTGTAACTAGCAGTAATATTTCTGGCTCATTAGCTTGACTGGATTTTCCGTCACGGTCATCAAGCTCAGTCACTCGTTTTGGCACGGACTCCCTGACCACGGAATCATCCTTTTAACACATCTGGAAACTGTTCTATGAGAAACAGCGAAGTGCAGAGTCGTGTGTCACTGGAAGCAGTACGTCCTTCCTTTGATGCATGCGGTTCTGCTTGTTGAGCACCGAACTTTTACGGAATTCTTCAACGTCGACTCTGGTCCTAAACTGTTTTCCCTTCTTTCGAGCGCGTCATTCCTATCGGCCCTTGGTGATCTCACAGACAGTATCTAAATGACGTGGCATGGGCTGCCCAAGAGCTTCTCGCAGAAAAAGTGATCCGGTTCCATGATCGCAACTGGAAGTCATACCTCGGTGACACCCATTTCAACAACAAGGAATCACCCTAGATCATGCAAGAATTTGAGTATGTTATCGGGTAACTGGTGAAGCCATCATTCATTTCAAACCTGACGATCTCGGTGTGCGAGACAATTTACGACTTGCTCGCAAAGCAACAGTGGAAGAAGACATGGTAGCCTCGCAGTATACAGTTAAACCTCATGCGCTTCACCCGCCATCAAGGGCGCCGACATGGACCGCATTACGAGATTCACTTTCCTACCACTTTACTTCCAGCCCGCTTCGCGAACCGGCGGCCACACTTCCCATCCACTATCTTTGCCGTCAAAAGACTCGGCGTAATAAGTTTTGGGAGCGGTGTTGAAAACCGTTATCGTGCTTGCGCAGCAGGGATCGGTGACGTGGGGTTTCAGATATTAATCTTGGCGGCTGCGGCGGCACGGACGACTGCATGCATGCATGTGCTGTCGCTGCCCAAGGTAAGGGCTGCGATCTTGGCGATGATGCAACGCCACACGACATAGAACTCACGCAAGCGAGACCATCCTCATCGTGCAAGACGACGCCTACGGCTTGCTCCATGCTCACGCTGTTTCAGCACGGCTTCGTTGCGTCGAAAGTTGAGCTCAGCGTCGTGGTCATAGCTCAACTGTAGCCCGAACCATCTTTGGCGCGTTGGGGCATTTGAAACAGTAGTTGCCAATGCAGTGCGCAGTGTGATGATGTTACCGCCCAAATATAAAACATATTTCCCTCACCGCTGAAAGAGGAGAAGCCGTCTGGAACTGTATCGATCGCGTACTGCATCAAGGTACCTACCTTAGCTCTGATTGGTTGCTACTGAATTGTGTTGGCCACTTCAAAATAGGTTCTTGTGACGAAATGCCGAACCTAAACTCACGTGTTGGCATGATCTTCGCAGTCAAAAGGATTGGCAGATTTGAAGCATGCCCATGAAATACTGCCACCAGGCTTACGGGACTGGCGAGGGGAATTCCAGACATCAGACCTGCCTTTGTCAATGGAACCACGCGGGCGCCCATATTCGCAACTTGCGCGTGATGGGCCCACTTGAGGGAGCACGGCGGATGACTGGCTCTGCTGCCACGACACCTGGCATCTCGCCTGGTAGCTTCATCGTGGCGCACGGGCTGTGCGACAGTCTTCCGAAACCCAAAACCCTGAATCGTGATCAAACACACCACCATCGCTACTACAATTACTTACCGGAGTGGTTGGTTTTACTGGTATAACGCTAATGAGATCTAGATTCATCACATATTGACATATTGACGTGAAAGACCGAGGCGCAAATAGTTTATCCCTAAGCCTGGAATTTAGGCGCAGGCGGCACAGCCGCTTTTTCAAACTCCGCAGTACTTCGATCTCCCACATACTACCACCACATGGCCTCCGGAAGATCGTGCCAGCGTGCTCTCTCTGCGTTCAAGTCATCCACCTGACTCTTGGCACCAGTATCTTCAACATACTCACAGAGCCAAGCAACACAGCAGGTTGCTCTCACGTCCGACTTTTCTCTCACAACGTGGAACATCGACGCCTTCTCCTCGCGTCCCGTCGCACGAGCCAAACTCATTCTCGATGGTATCCTCGAGGAAGCCAAACGTCCTGACATTATCTTTCTCCAAGAAGTCACGTCCGACGTCCGCTCCTCTATCCTAGACAATCCAAAGGTTCGCAAAGCTTATCTGGTGACGGACGCTGAAGACCAAACGTCGTTCGAGGGAGTACCCTTTGCGAATATGACATTGTTGTCTAACAAGCGCTTTGCCTTCGACCTGGAGTCCCAGAAGGAGGAGGATGAGGTCGAAGGATGGATAAAGTTCATGGTTGGTCCCGTTTCCCGCGTCAAGCTCCCTAGCAAGTATAGGAGGTGTGCGATTTCCGTGGACATTATCCGCCCACCCACCCCATCCACAGCCTGTCGTCTCATCAACGTTCATCTCGACTCTCTTGGGGACGCACTCCCTTACCGTACCGAGCAGATCGAGATCATTGCCAACCTCCTCCGGGATCCTGGATGTGGTGGTGGACTCATCGCGGGAGACTTCAACGCCATCAGCCCCGAGGATCATGCTCTCCTCGACAAAAACGGACTGGTAGATGCGTGGCTTGCATTATATGGAAAGGAAGGGCTTGACGGAGCTACGTGGGGTGTAGGAGTCGAACGACGGGACGGACTGGGACCGGGAAGGTTGGACGAGGTTGCGATGTTGGGCGTGGAGGCGAAAGAGATGGAGATTCTGCGTCCTGGTCTGATTGAGGTGCCCAAACCCGGCGAGAATTCCGACTATATCCCTTACAGTGATCATTACGGACTAAGACTTAGGTTTACCGTCTAAGTACCATTGAGTACGTTTAGACTGACTCTCCGAGTCGACGAACATTGACTACATGCTCTGTCCATTACACTCGGCTCTACTCTGAACTAGGAAAGTCGAGCCAGGGAAAACGCCTTGGGAGGGGTTCTTCGGGGTGGGTTGACGGTGACAGGACTCCATCTAACGCCACCTCAATCACCGGGGGGGGTGACAACCGGGCAATTCACTCTCCCAGTTTGGTATGGCCGGAGCGGTGACGGTCTCAGTCGGGATTGATTAATAGATTCTTCAACTTAACGTCCGGATCGTTAACGTCCCCGAACAACTTTCACCCCAGCTTACAATAAGTAGACGACGCATTATCTAGTTGGTTCTTTGACCGCGAACATCAGGCTCCGCTTACTTGTATACAGCGCGTTAGGAGAGCCGGCAGAGGCTCCTGGGAGTGGCATTCGAGAACTTCTCCTCTTCTCCACAATCCAGTATGTGACTCCAAGTCCAGCGATCAGTGTAACTCCGACGATGCCGCCAGCGACACTCGGGACGATTACCTTGGATTTTGAACCGCCCGATGACAGTGTGCTTGTCGCTGGAGCGGGAGTTAACATAGCGGGGGGTTGAGTCGTAGGGGATACTGATACTGAAGTAAGAGTTGATGTCAAAGAAGAAGAGCTAGTAGATTGAGCTTGAGTCGCAGTCGACCCCGGGGTATCTGAACGACTTGTGAGTGCTAAATACGGCAGCTATGAAAACGAAAACCTACC
Source organism: Boletus reticulatus (assembly GCA_038093535.1). Taxonomy (NCBI): domain Eukaryota; kingdom Fungi; phylum Basidiomycota; class Agaricomycetes; order Boletales; family Boletaceae; genus Boletus; species Boletus reticulatus. The sequence goes on from JBBPSJ010000403.1 coordinate 3,632, forward strand.
ACCCTCAGCGAGCTTCAAGCTGAACCTATCACTTGTCTGAAAGGGAAAACAAAACCTTAGGACATTTCCAGCAGATGGTTGCAAGACATCTATACCGTCACATCTTGGAATGCCCATTGTGGCACTGCTGTACCACCTGGAACGCCCGGAGCGAAGCTGATGGAACGGTGAGCTTCATGGGAACTGCACGGTGTGCAAGTGACAACATACACTCCCGGATACACAGTCGAGCAATTGAGGCTCCATTTACTCCAACTGTAAAATAAATATAAGGACACATCAGCTTTCGCGAGAATTCACATTACTTCACATATGTGCCATTCTGACAGAGAGCACAAGCGCTCATGGTATTGTATGTGACTGAGCTGCATTGGCAAGGATTTTGTTCATCCGCAGTAGGACCAAGATACCGATCATGAGGAGGATGGAGAGGATCCACAATGCAGCCTTGTTGGATATCAGGGCCGTGAAGGAGAGTGTGACACAGTAGGGAAAGCAACATACTTCCAGCAACGCACGTCCCTACCAGATATGCTGAGACCAGGCAAGGGTTCTGCCCCTTACTGTTGGACATCTAGTCTCATTGGATTTTGAGGGTGAGATACCCCAGTTAGGTAGAACGACGTACCCAATCAAACGAGGAGAGGCAAATCACATTTGTAGATTGAGCGACAACAGGACCCACAAAAAGCAATGAAGCGGGAAGGATCACGAGAATCGTGAACGACAAGCGTAGACGTCTACAGCATGGCATGATGAATGAGAAAGAGAGAGGAGAATGGGGATTCAGGGAACGCGTTTCATGTTACTCTATAGCTACCCCATGACGAAGATTAGTGGTGACTGAAAGGACATGATGCTGACTGCATACCATATCATTGGCGCTGTGAGACCACTGGGAATTTCATTGGTAATTATCACTTGACGATTCATGGGCCCTGTGACAGCTATGAGTGAGTACTTGAGTACGTAGCTGCAAAACGTCGTACAGTGGGTCGGGTTTTTGATCATATGCTCAGAGAGTGTTCCTGCCAAGACAGGTACAAGCTGACGCATTCTGGCTTGAGCGGTCCTATGAAACAGGTTGTTTCTTGTTGGGTCACACAGAACTTCTCTTTGTTTGAGAACAGTTGTGGGCGAACTTTGTAACTGGGTGGGGGTGGAGACCGCTTTACATAAGCTGATGTTTCGCAATAGCCTCCCGTCGGAGGCTGATAATTATAAACCATAGATGATAGGACCAACATCCTCCCCTGATGTCCCTTCGTCTGGGCACAAAGCAGGGTTCGCAGTTGGCAATGAGTCGGTTCCCAGTGCCAGCCCGACGAATTACTCCCCCTGTGGTCACGCTGCATACAATGTCAACCGTGGATACCCGGGACCTCCAGCCACAGGATGAGCGACGTGTGTCATGCACTCGCCATCCCTACAGCGAGGCGGAACAGAACGTCCCAAAAGAGTTCTCGTGTATCCTTGTCACGAGGTGAGTGTGCATTAACCTTTAGTTCGCATCCATGACTACGACAACGTACATCACAAGACCATAGAATCGATCTCGATCTCTTACTTTTTCGCTGCGGCCCTCTCCAAAACCGTTTTTACAACACGAAACATCATCCCTGCGTATTCTTCTGCTGGGTAGGTCTCTTCCATCACCCTAATTAATCCTTTATCGCTGTGGAAGGTATCGAAGATGAGCTTGCGCCCCTCAAGTTTGCAGCAGAATCTTCCGGGGTGCTTTCCCGGATTGGTGATACAGATGATGTAGTTCTCGGATCCAGTGTGGCTGGCCATTATACAACGTTTAGGCAAGCTGATGTCACTCCACGAGCTGTCCGTTGGCTATGCCTCTTGATTCAGCCCACAGACTTCGGAAAATGAAAAATTCATACCACAGCTTTTGGAGCTCCTTGAACCGGGTTGGCTTGTTGGATCTTACCAAGTGCGAGGCGTCTCCAGCTGCGCTCGGTGTAAAGCCAATCGCCCGTTGCCGCCCCTGCGATGTTCAGTCATGTGGCCACCATTGGGGTAAAGAGTGGACTAACCCAACGTATCTGTAGATCCATCACGGGCGTGGCTCAATTGTAGCCTGAACCACCTTTGGGCGATTTGGGCGTCCCTGAAACGGCAGATCCCAATGGTTGACGCAGTGCGTAGCGTGACGTCGTTACCATCCAATTCACATGAATTGTGTTCTTTGGCAGTGCTGGTGCCATGCCAAAATTTGTTTCCCTCCTGGCTGATAGGGGATCAGTACGGGTGTAAGAATCGTGCGAATCACGCACTACAACAAGGTGCCTTTTCTAGCCCTGATTGACTGCCACCGTGTCGTGGTGGCTTCCTCGAGATGCGCACCAGGTTCCCGTGATGAGACGCCGAATCTGACCCCAAAGTACTTGTGGGTCACGATGATACACATTGGCACTATTGGCGGGGGGGTCCTTGCGGGTAAATTGGTCCGTCCCACCGATGACCATGTGCCCTTTTCGAGAAGCGGAGTCGCGCTATTGAGCGATGTATGCGAGGAGTGTGTCATTGATTTGGCATCCGGCTCCCAAGACGTTAAATGTCTGTCCTCAGACCTTAGCATGGGGTCTGAAAGTGTAAGCGAGAGAAAAGTAGATTTGCTAGTAAGATTTTACCTGAATGCATCAATATTTTGGGTTCCGCTAATACCGATGAGATGAGGTCGCGCGGTATAATACTGTTGAACGATGTATTCGGTTGTTCCACCGATAACGACTTGTCCTTTCCGGGAAGTGGAACCGTCTTACTGGTTTGTGGAGGTGAGGTGAGTGGAATCGGTGTGGTGTCAAGCCCCCAATCTGTCTTGTATACGCCCTCGGTCGTTAGCGTGGAGTCTGGAAATAGAGTGAGTGATGATTAAGTAGATTCCTAGTTAGATTTTACTCGGGTAGATAGATTGAGCTGACGGTTCTCCTTTCTTCATTGAGCGGAGATGTTCCTGGATCGTTTTGAAACGAGGGCGCACATTCGGTTTGCGGGATATACAATCAGAAAGTAGCTGCCAAAGAGCTTCGTTGAAACCGCGCTCGTAAACTTTGCTCGATATTGGGCGATGAAGGTCAACACGACCTTCCCAGATCAAGTCGTCTGGCTCCTCCATGAATGGAATCTCTCCTGTGAATACCTGGGGAGATTGTATTAGAGAGCAAAGGGCGACCTGCAACTATACACACCTCGTATATTAACATTCCAAACGCATACACGTCGGTCTCAAAAGAAAGAGGGTGCCCCATCAACGCCTCCGGTGCTAGAAATCGAAGAGTTCCTGCAATCTTGCCTGTCTTGGCTCCCGCTGTTCTCGAGGAGTAAACCTTTGATAAACCGAAATCGGTGATGCAAGCCATCCCAGCATCATCCACCAATACATTTACCTAAGATCATGCACGTCAGCTGTGAAAACGTAGAAGACATTGGCCATACACCCTTCAGGTCCCCGTGAACAATGGATTTTTCATGAAGGTAATACATCCCAAGAGAGACTTCGGAGACCTTTGCGTTTGAACTAGTAATCGACAAACTTTTCCTAACAATCCTGTACTTACGAGTCTTGTACGATCCGTGTTTGGTGTCGCAGCTAGATACTGGACGAGATTCCCATTTTGCATGTACCGCGAGACGATGTAGAATGGCGACGTCAAGGTCGATGCGCCGTAGAACGGAACGATGTGGTCGTGACGTAGCTCACTCCAAATGTCTATTTCCGCCTCCAGGGCCTGCATATACACATGAGTAAATAGGTAACCCAATACCTAGAACTGAAGGCGAACCTCTCTCAAGTTCCCGAGTCCGACATCCTTTAAAGTCTTCACTGCAACCATCGTGCCTTTGAATCGCGCCTTGGAGACGGTCGAAAATCCTCCACCACCGATCTTATCACAAAAGTCGAGGTCGTACTCCGTGATCAGCCATTGGTTCTGTTTCGGCACGTTCCTTCCTGTAGTGGTCTTGATACACTCTAGGCTTTTTTTCATAACCTGCACCTCCAATGGGGCATCTTCATCGAGTGTAATTTTCGCATTTTTTACCTCCTAATAACATCATAAATCTCCAGCGCACATGGATGAAGGTTCACATACCCGCTCCATGGCAACCATTGCCTGACCTTCCTGTTCATCGTTATGGATGCTAAAACGACGACGGATCTCCTCGTAGTTGCCTGCGACGATTCTGAGGAGAGCCTGAAGAGCATCTTGATCCGACATTGCCGCTTTGCTATGAGATTGAACGGGGAGCGAAGGCTCAATCTAGACTCTGTGTGACGCCGAGAGTTTCCAACCATTCCTACTTGCTATGCACACCTGAAATAGTCGTTGACAGTCGTCGAGGCGACGATTTGCTTGATCGATCCCACTGTTGATATCCTCAAAGCGAAGTAGGGCTTTGAAGAATGGCATGTCAGCGAGCTTTTGCAGTACGACCTGAATCTCTTCTAGTTTCCTATCGGATCATCAACATCATGTTTCGTTTTAGTCATCTGGCATGATTCACGCACTTTTGTAGCTCTGTAACGCGAAATACAGAGATCTGGTCCTGGTGCGAGTTACCATGAAGCCCTTTAACGATAAGGGCCGCTCGCTGGATGATAAGCTTCCATCTTTTGTGCCCGAGCTTGATACGTTCGTGGATGTCCGCCATTTGTTGTACTACCTTGTATGCAGGTATTAGATTGCCAAGTGAATTGGCGTCAGTTACGCCGATCAAGGTTAGAATATTGGCCATGAGAACCGATGAGGTCTCGAAATGCGAGGTTCAGCGGGTCAAGAGTGCTGATAGTCAGATACGAGTGGTTTGAAAGGAGGTCGGCACTGATGTCAACTCCACTGAGGTAGGAGGCGCTGGAGGCGCTGGCGCAAGGCTGAATCATGGCAGAACCCTAGCTCCGAGCGCTAGCGCTTAGTATGTACTGAGTCGTCATCTCGGTTTGGTAAGGTGGCGCAGAAGTTTCCGACTCCTTTGCTCCTCGAAGTGGGCACTGAGGCTTCCAAACCAGCGTATTATCACAATGCTGTGGTACTATATGGCAATGAGACAAAAGCCATATAATGCTCGACCTGAGTCGATGTAAGAAGTCCCATCTCTTGAATGAGCCAAAAAATTACGGTTGTGGTTTGCCTAATCGCAAATGGCTGGTTGAAGGCGAGTGTATCCGTGTTGTTGCATGCACGGACACATAGAATCTTCACGTTTACTTCGAGTCGATGAAGTTGCGTCGGGTGGGTCTTGTCGGACCACCGAACTTTCGGGTTACGCATCGCCACCGCCAATACACCTTCGTTCTGTTCACTAACTCCACACCACGCTATTACTACAAGCAACTAAGTAATGGTTTGTCTGCGCTGGATGCACGGACTCCCAACTGGTCAATAACAAGTTGCCCCTTTGGTTGTGACTGTTCAGAGGGCGAATATCAGGCCTTCATGTCCGGCGGACCAGAAGTAGGGTCATCCGTATAGACCGCGTTAGGCTGATACTCGGGCAGAGTTTCAGTTGGTTTCTTCTTCATGACGAACAAGGCAATAGCTCCAAGGATCAGTAAAAGTCCGACCACACCACCAACAACGCCCCCGATAATTGCCGAGGTCCCTGAACCACTACTAGAAGACGATGAACCTGGAGAAAGAGCCGACGTAGCGGCAGACTGGGGTTGGGTCGTGGTTATTGCCGAACCAACAGTTGACGTCGCAGTAAGAGAACCGGTGGATTGGGCTCGAGTCGCAGTCGACTCGGGATTATCTGAACGATCTAGTGAGTGTACATGTGGTAGTATCGAAAAGACAACGTACCGCCAGTAGACTGAGCAAGCGTTACATTGAACAGGTCGCTTGTCTGGAAAAGAATTTCAGCACGTTTCTAGCATATGCTTGACGCAAGTCATGCGGACCGTCACGTCTTGCAATGCCCATTGCGGCACTGCCGTACCACCTGGAATACCCGAATTGAAGCTGTTGGAACGGTGAGCTTCATGGAAACAGCACAGCATGTGACAACATACACCCCCGGGTATACAGCCGAACAATTGAAGTTCCATTTACTCCAACTGATAGTATAGAAAATGAGGGCGTAAAAACATTTTCCGCAGGGATTCACGTTACTTGATAATCGTGCCATTCTGGCAGAGTGCACAAGCGCTTAGGGCGTTGTACGTGACAGAGCTACATTCACAAGCATTTTGGGTACTCGCACTGGGACCAGGATAGTAGTTGCCAGGTTTTGTGAGACCATAGACAGTCCAGGCTTTCTGAACATCAAAACGACGAAGGGAGCATGGATGCTAAACAGACTTACTACCAGCAATGCATGCCCCTCCCAGATACGCGGCGACAACGCAGGGGTTCTGGCCCTTGCTGTTCTCCATCTAGTCACCAAATATATTGAAACTGAAGCACCCCTACTGGGCAGAGTGGCTTACCCAACTGAACGAGGACTCACTGTTGCAATAGCGGGAATCCGGCGTTGCCGCACAGGATCCCTAGGAACTGGTCTAGGGTACTTACCTTTGGGACAGGAGAGTTCTCAGAGATGATAGCGGTTGCAGATCAAGAGAGATTATCATTATTCAGACTCAGACGAGTCTTATATACTGCTTTGTAATGCTTACTTAATGTAGGTCACGTGACTACTGGTACGTGTCCTTTCAACACTCCCCCTTGTCTAGTATACGGTAGATACGTAGATATAAAAGTGAGGAATATAAAGTAAATAAAAACATCCGCACAGTCTAAGACGGCGAGTTGAATTCCAAACCGAGCTGGGAGCGGAACTCCTTGAACTTGACATGTCCAAGGTTCTTTGTGAACATATCCGCAGGATTGTCAGTGCCTGGGATGAAGAGTAGCTCTACCTGCTTCCATAACATCACAGCATCGCGTACAAAATGGTAGCGGATCTGGATATGTTTGGAGCATTTTTCGGTGACTGGGTTTTGCGCAATGAAGAGCGATCCTTGATTGTCACCACAAACGGGGATGGGGCCAAGGCGATAGCCGAGTTCTTCCATCATCTGATGAATCCAAATAGCCTGGCGTGTACAGTCGCTCAAGGCCATGTACTCAGCTTCCGTAGAAGACAGAGCGGTGGTCTTTTGTAAGTGTGAGTTCCACAAGAACACACCATCCGCGAATTTCAGGTAAAAACCTGTTTGCGAGTGAGACGTGACTTTGTCTTGTCCCCAGTCAGAGTCGGTGCAGGTGATAATGCCTTTACCTGTTCTGCCTTGATATACAAGAGAGTAGTCTCGGGTGCCTAGAAGGTACCGACAGATGTATAGAGCTTTGTTAAGATGCTCTTCTGATGGGTTGGCTGACATGCGGGCGAGTTGGGTAACCGCATATGAGATGTCAGGTCTTGTGCCGATCATAAGATACAGCAATGATCCGATGACCTGTTGGAATCGCGTCCGAAGTTCCGGTTGGACAGGTAGATCATTCTTCTCTGGGTAATAGCCCTGAGGAAGAGGGGTGTTGGCGATTTTTGCGTTAGTCATACCGCATCGCTCAATGACTTTGTCGAGGTATTCTCGTTGGTCGATCTTAATGGTTTGACCGTCTCGACGTATGTTCATTCTTAGGAATTCGCGTGTTTCTCCTAAGTCACGACATTCCCATCTCTTCATGAATGCGGCTTTAACCTTGTCTACAAAGGCTTTGTTGGGGCCGCAGAAGATGGCGTCGTCTACGTAGATGATCGCTAGGACGAGCTCTTTGTCCTTGCGATAGATGAATAGGCCAGCATCTGTTTTAAGACGCGTGAAGCCGAGTTCTTTCATGGATTTGTCGAGTTCGCGCCACCAAGCTAATCCTGCTTGTTTTAGGCCATATAAGGCGCGGAGTAATCTCAAGACTTTCCCTTTGAGGTGAGGAGGCATAAAGCCTTCTGGGAAATCCATATATAATTCTTCGTCCAGTTTGCCGTATAGGTAGGCGGATCGGACGTCGAGACCAGTAATATACCAGTTTTCTGTTGCTGAGAGGGCGAGCATGCACCGCACTGTCTCAAAGCGTACGACGGGGGAGAATATTTGATCAAAATCAATCCCTTCTACTTGGGAGAAGCCTTTGGCTACGAGCCGGGCTTTCTTTCTGCCGTCTGTTTTAACATCGAAGACCCATCGATTTTTAATGATCTTTCTGTCTTTGGGTCGATCCACGATTTCATAGACCTTTCGATCTTTGAGTATTTGTAACTCATCGTGGCAGGCTTTACGCCAGAGGGTCTGCTCATCGGGTGGCAGTTTCTGTATGTCGCGGTAAGTCCATTCGCGATAATTCACGTTGGATCGTTGTTCTTCTAGCGGGAAGGCACGGCTGCAGAGGTATGAAACCAATGCGTCTCCCCCTTCCCTGGTGATGCGCTCAACGTCATCTTCCGACGGAGTCGGGGACGGAGGCATCCCTCCAGGGACAACGGGTGAATCCGAAGGTCCAGCCGGTTGCTCTCCTACAAGTCTGCGCCAATCTGAGGCGCGCTCAATGTCGCGAAGCTGTTGAACAGGGTCACAACGTTCCCCGTAAACGTTACCGGGCCGTAAAGGGGCACGACGGTCGCGTTGGGGTCGTTGGGGACGAGCGGGAGGTGGAGGTGGCTGTCGATGGGGTGGGGTAACGGGAGGTGCCGGAGGCGGTGTAGGTACCCTTGCTGGAGGTGGAGTTGCAGGCCTAGGGGCCGGGCGACGAGGCTGGACAGCAGGAGGAGCGAATTCCACATCTGACTCGAGGTCCGTAAGAGTAGAATCAGAGTCAAAAGACTCGTCATCGTGTGGGTGAGGTTTTGGCGGGTGGTTAACCGGCCGATGTGGCTGAGCCTTAGAGCATCGAGGGAATAAGTTCTCATCGAAGATGGCATGAGCTGATGTATGGAGCGCGTTATTAGGGCACATAAAAAGATAATTTGAATCACTGCCAAGGGCTACGCTGAGGTAGATCATCAATTGCGATTTAGGCTGTAGTTTGCCACCGCGAGTTTCGACCGGAATGTGAACATAAGCTCCACAGCCAAAAACCCGAAGATGCGAGAATGTGGGCTTCTGGCCTGTGAGCATCTCGGATGGCGTTTTCCAGTTGAGTCGGGCGGAAGGGGTGTGGTTATACACATGAAGTGCATGCATTACCGCGAACTCCCAATAGGAATCAGGCAGGCAGGCCTGTAATCGCATGGGTTGTGCCTTGTCCATAATGGTACGGATGAGGCGTTCCGCGCGGCCGTTTTGCTGATGAGCGTAAGGGGTGGATTGTTGTATGTGTATGCCATTGTCGCGCATATACTCAGTGAAGGCTTTGGAGGTGTATTCTCCCCCTGCATCAGAGCGCCAGTGTTTATGTATGGTACGATTCAATTTCAAACGATTTTAAATCAGAATGAATTAACTCAAAGGGAGCGCTTGCGCGCGTCTCGCTGTGAGGAAAAGTACGGTTGGGCTGTTTGCCCATCTCACATCCGGGACAGATCGGGGGGTTGGACGGAATATCGACGTCCGGGAAGTCTTTAACGTGTTTCTTAGCAGCACGGAGTACGTCACGAGAGGGGTGACCGAGTCGCCGGTGTAATAATTCATAGTCGACAGAGGTGAGGGATGCAAGGTCCGTTTGTGGTTTCACAACGGGTGCCCTGATCCAATAGAGTGTGTCTCCATGTGAATGGAAACTAAGGATGACTTGGCGCGAGCATTTGTCAAACATGTCGATGTGATTGTCACGGGTTTTAACCGTCATACACTTATCATTGAGTAGGGTGCCCATAGAAATGAGCTTTACAGTGCACGAGGGCATGTAAATGACTGGCGATAACCGCACAAGTCTACCCTGGAATCGCACAATGGCGGTTCCTTGCCCAACAATGTTGGCGCGGCCATTGGCCGTTTGTGAGTACCAGGGGGTGGTGAATTTCTGGAATTCGACTAGGTCGTCCGGGTCGTGTGTGTAATGTGCCGAAGCACCTGAGTCAAGTAGCCACATGTCGGGCGCATGCGAGTCATGTTCGTCCTTTTGTTTTCCTTTACTTTTACTGGTTTGGTTCTCACAGTTGTCACACATAGCGAGAGGGAACGCAGTAGTATTAATGTCCAAAGCATCTACTACAGGTATACGAACAACATGATTACGTATTATCTGAGGCGAAAAAATCCGCGCGTCAGTTCCTGCGAGTGCGGGACAAAGGAAATCGGGGACTGACCAATCCAAGGCTTCATCAAAGAACCTCTCCACATATTCATCGACCTCCATCTCCTCGCCCAGGCTGACGACATCGTCCTCGTCATCGGAGTCGAGCTCGACGATGCGGGGAGTCTCCATGCGCTCTATGAGAGAGGGCGTGGAGGGGCCGGCGTGGTGGCGAGGGAGAGGGTTCATCCCGAAGGGACCGTCTTCTGTGAAGGCCGAGTGATCGCAGTAGTGGCGGCGG
>JBBPSJ010000404.1:0-14037 GCA_038093535.1 Boletus reticulatus
GTTCAACTTCTTGAAGAGAATTATATAGAGAACCCGCGCTCCTTTGGTCGGTAGGTTAAGACGCTGATGGATTGTAGATGTGGAAGAATCGAGAAATTTGTGAGCGAACACGATCTCCGGAACATGATCTTTGACGTCCGGTTCAACTTTCGCAATCTCGTAGACTCGGCGCAAAATGTCCGCCTCACTTGTTCGAGTTTCTTCACCCCAATAAATCTTGGCGACCAAATCCCGCAATCCAACACGGGCAGAACAGATGTTGGTAGCGCGCCCGTTGAGGCCATAGTGAGGAACTCGCGTCGAATGGTCCAGAGTAGCCCTGACTTGGTCCTCTTGTGAAGGACCAATGGTAACCTCCTCGTTCTCCGGTGGCGCGGCGCCAAAACAGAAATCGATCGTGGGATGCAGACCCCAGTCACGATTCTGGAACCGCTGCATTGCGAGGAGGAGTACAAGAAATCGGGGGAGATCTTGAATGAAATCCAACTTGGAGGTCTTGATTGCACCTTGACGATCATAACGCCAAATGGTAATATTACATCCTGCCACAACAATGGTTAAGCTATCTATATAAACCCGGAAAGCCACGGACCCGTAATGAGGAGGCAGAAGACGTGCTGCCGAGCAGTATGGGAAGCGAACATCTCAGCTCCATACGTTCCGACTTGGACGTCAGCATCAACCGGCTTGGGCTCGGCCTCAGGATCCCCTAATCTCAGCCGTTTAGAGGAAGACTGGGACTCTTGGTTCGACGGTGCTCTCAACGCGTCTTGAGATGGATGTTCATCTCCCGATGGGTCCACCTTCCTTTTCTTGCCGATCGTCGCCTGCGAGCTCTGAGAAACAGCAGAACCAGGCTCGTTGTCGCTTTGCGCTTCGTGGCCGTCATTACCGATGCACCAGATCAAATGGATTTACTTACGTTTTGAAGAACATGACACAACGTTCTCTGTTTCGATATGAAAAGGGTGGTGACTGGGCGTGGTATGCGGGACTGTATAGGTGGACGGAGGTGCTTCGAGACGGGACCTGTACTTGAACTCGACAGCGGCACGGACGCTACGCCACTGGAAATTCTTCTTTGGGATCTTGTCGGCAAGGTCCAAGAGTTCGGAATCAGCGGCAGAGTCGAGACTGAAGTCTGCGGCGGAAACCAGAACCACGTCAGGTTTGCGAATAGAGCGTTGTTCCCGATAGGACTGCGCAATCGTCCTACGACAGACGTGAAAGAAGAGTTGATCGCCACGTTCCTTAGGAGCGCTACGAAGGCCATGAATCCCAAGCTTCTCAAGACGGACAAGAGCGGTGTTCGCAGCACGGGTGAAGCACGGATACGACTCTATCTCATTCTTGGCGGCACAGCTGGGAAGACTGGTCAGAAGGTGCTCAACAGCATGTATGTGGTCCCTACTAGGCTACTAGCTGTTTCCTGATGTCTTGAGAACACGCTTCTTCGCCGTTGCAAATAGGGAGAACGAGTTCAAGACACTCCTGGAAGAGGGAGGCTGCGTCTTTCATTGTCTCACCGTCAGCCATGCAGTCTAAGAGACATGACTGTAGCATCAGGTCCAAGTCGCAAGGGACTGCATCTTCGATGTCCCTTGCTATCCACGGATGCACATCATCTGCTCTTCATGCAGGAATGATCAAAGGACGGAACGAGACTCGAAAATCGGCTCACTTGAGACCAGTGTTGGCGATGTCTTTGCTTCTCGCAGCGCTCCCAAGTGATTGTGGGGTAGACTGTAGACCACTCGCCACGGATGTCGAAACATCTTGAGATACCTGACGGTCTGGGGTAGAGGGTCCCATTCTGAACACCTGGTAAGAGCGTGGGTGGGTGACAACCCGCCACGTATAAAAGTAACAAGAGGGTTAGTGGACAATAGATTAGTCAGCAGCTCATTGACAGGACCTCGGATACCCTCATCCACGCCCGGATCTTGCTTTCGCCATTGCCGGGCGACCATCTGCTGCGAGTGAAACGAATGGATGCGCAACGGCACCGTTTCGCGACCGAGCAAAGCTGCCATCCACTCAATTGTGAGCATCTCAGCGGGTCCCGCATCGCCCGATCTGAGTCCATTCAAAAAATAAGTAATGTGATGGGCCCAAGCGACGAGGCACATCAGTTTTCGACATTAGTAAGAGAGGTCCATTGGAGAGGTGCTCACCAGTGTTCAAACGGTGTTGCTGCGTGATATCGCGCACGATTTAAAAGTTTAGTTCACAGTGAAAATGTAGGAGGCCGTCACCGGGGATACCAGATAGCTCACAGAACCCCTGAGCACTCTGGGCGTGCGTATATGTCAGTTGCTACATAATAAAAAACGTTTGTCTAAAAAAAAAAATAGGCGGCGTAACCGCCGCGGTAAGCGTGTCTAATAGCATAGACACTCACCCTACGTGCACGTGACACAAAATTTGTGACACAATCAGTGTACTAAACAATTGTCAGTGACTTACCTGCTGTTGTTGGGAGAGAGAGAAAAGAGGGATTACCTATGGGTATTGACAGCGCGCGCACTTAAGTACGCGCAGATCTCGCTGACCTAAAGTATCGAGATGGCCGTCCTCACGTGTTACGCGTGACGCGAGAATGCTTAGTAAGCCTTCTTTTACGTGCAGACGGCTCCGACACCCTAGGACTCGCCTTCTATACTCCTCCCTCAGCTCGTGCACGCTCACAGTGTATGGACGGTCCCCCTTCCAGGGCCGATGGTAACTGGGTAGGACGTCCGTTCCTGTCTCGATGTTGACATTCTGCTGATGAGTCCAGTCTCCCCTCGCCGTTCACCTAAGCGTCAGACACTCAAGCCTCTCTGCCTTGTTGTAGAAGCCGTGCTCGCCGTTACCCAAAAAAGATCATCCGCGGAACCCTCTGCGGTCGGTGCCATCAAAATGTAACATGGCCAAAGTCGCTGTCTTCGCCTCGGCCCTCGACATCGCCCACACCGCAACGGATAAATATCACCGCTATCAATCACAGCGATTTACTCATTCGCAGTTTTTCTGTTTCCCTCATCCTCATCGTAAGTATAGTGCATTACAGGTTCATTTCAGACGGAGCCTGGACCACCCAGGGTTGACCGCATTTCAACGTTGGCAATGGAAACTCGGACATGGTAGGCAAGGTCGATGGCATAGGACATGGCCCGTCGTACTGGACGATGTCGAGGTATGGGCGATGGGGCTGACGCTGACGCTGAGTTGGAGTCAAGCAGCTGCTGTAGTTTGTCAATAAACAGAGTTCCTTTTTTTTCCTCGTCTACGTATGAAGTGTTGTAATCGCTGGGCCTGTGGTATATCGACAAAGTTTTACACTACGCGCGAGTCGCGACTGCCATTATTATTGCAAACGGCTGTAATCAGCGCCTTCGGACAGTCTTTTCATCCAGAAAAAATTCTTTCCCTGTGGACATGGCATCATTGCAATCCTCATCAAAACATGCTTCAGCCTGTGTTGAGTCCTCGATCCTTTCACGCTCTTCTCGTATTATTGTATTGTCGGACGCGACAGTCGTACTCTGTTCTCGTGCAGATTTAGCTTTCTTCTGTACTCCACGCCGGTCACAATATTGTCCGGTACGCTGCGCTACACCAACATTTTCTAGGGTCTCCACCCTGTCACCCCCAGTTCAAGTTCCCCATTCTCTTTCAACAGTGGCCGTGGTCGAGCATGACCCTATGTCTGACGCAGCCTCCACTGGTTCGTCCCTGGAATCTCTGTGCAACAAAATACCAAAGCCCGAGGGAGAACCTGGGAGACCCGGGCGGGGTGGTTATAACTTGGAGATTCAGCTGGCCTGGGATGAATCCATATTTTTGAAACTCAAGGTATGATACCTCCATAACGATGATTACTACAGGGTTTCTCATACTAGCTTTAGAAGTTCGTCTACAGCGCGATTGCAAAACACCTTGACACTACGAAATGCAGATCTGTCCAGACCATTAAAGCGATACAATTGGTGAAAAAGGAGGTAAAGTGTCTTTGCCAAACCGTTGTTAGTCTCTGTCACTCATTGACCAAATGTGAAGGCTCTCCGAGAATTTCCGCAACTCGATGACTACACATCTTGTTGGCCTGTCGAGGATCTAATTCGGATGCGTTTGAAGTATACGTCGGAAAGGGCTAGGTTATTGCGGCGCGTGCTGCCAGGAAAGAGAAAAGAAAAGAAGGATTGAGCCACGTTTGTCTTATTTCCATCCCAGCACAATCATACATTTTTGTGCCGACAAAAGTGATGAGGGACACGCAAATCAGAAAAATTCCTCGCTCTCCATCTCCCGGCGATTATGTAACGAACACAGGCTGAGGTACACCTTTCGACTGGGTTCCGAGGACCCTAGGTCCAAACTTGCCTCCCTGAAAATTGCCAGACCGTGCTTTCTCCACCAAGTGAGTCGTTTCCTTAATATACAAGCCCGAATCTTTTGGGACACGGCCATGAACACCGCTGTCTGTTCGACTATACTTTCTACGCAAATCAGTCACCAGGAATCAATAGGACGCGTTATGGAAGAAAAGTCTGAGTCGAATAGGGAACAAGAGAGGGAGAGAGGGAGCGAGCGAGCGGGAAGGAATAGTAATGTCACAGATCGATGGAGAGCAATTTATCGTCGCCTGGGGTCGTGCACTTGCGTTGGGCTATTCGAGGGAAAGAGGAGAAAAGATCTGAAAACGAGGGAAGGGAAAAACAAACGAGACGAGAATGCCACATCACAACTTGAGCTCCGTCAGTACCCTCCTCGCCAACATCTGGTACTGCCACCCATCCCCTCCCGCTCTCCGAAACTGAATTCCGTGAAGCGGTAACCATGGGACCTACACGTCCCAAGCAAGGCGTCAGCATGCATGCGACTACCACTGCGCCAAGTGAAACTCTCGCGGTCCACTTCACCCGTAGGAAGGGTGTCAACATCGGTCGAGGCGTTTGTGGTGGCGGTAGAGGGGCCTGCATCTGCATCGTTGTCCCAAAATCTCTTGGTATTGGGGGCAAGACCTTGCTCGTGATCGGCGAATGCGGCCGAAACATATGTGGGTGTCATCCATAGGCAGCACGACCATGGCCATCGTGCCATTCAATTCCGTATGCCGCGACGCCTCGGCAAGAACTGTATGCGCCGTCGACGACACGTTGAAGAACGACGACGACCCGCTACTGGGCGTCGCACTCAGTGCGGTCTCCACCAAAGGTCGGTTTGGAAGGTCCTTTTCGGGCGTGGTCAGCTCGGGTTCTTTCCCCTTGATGCTTTCCCGGTCGCGTGACTTGACACCAAACGAGATCTTGGATGCTTTCTTGACCAACAAGCGAGGGGTTTTGCCAGTCTCGTTCGAGCCAGACGATCCGCGCCGACGATGGTTGCTAGCACGGGGCTGCGCACTCTCAGGGACGGACGAGATATCTATAGATGGTATATGAATGCACTCGAACCCCTTAATTTTTGACCTTGCATCCGATCACGTACCTAGATAGCCCTTTCAAGTGGACAGGCTTAAAGTCCTTGTCCGTGTGGAAGTATCCCTAAAGCTTTCGCCCCGAGAATCAGATGTCTCGTGTTCCGCGTTCTCCTCCACTTCTTCTGTACGCCCAAATCGGCTGACCGGCATTGGTCGCCCACTGCTGGTCCCGTATCCTGTCGACGGTCGACGATGCCGGCCTATCGACCCACCAACACTCGGGAGAGTAAGGTACCACCCGTGGCTTTGTCGCTCATGATGTATCGCTCGGCCCTGGGGATCCAAGATCGTCGCCGCACGCCGATGCGTATGCGACAATGGCTGGCTCTGACTCGCAGCTAGTAGTGGCGGCGAAAACGCGCTCCGACTCTCTGGCTCTGCACTACTCTTCTCGTTAAACACGTCGACCGTATTCGACCGCTTCTCCGTGTCCGGGTCCGTCGCAGCCTTGAGCGACACACTTCCTACGATCGTTGTCCGGTTACCAATGCACCCGCTTCCCATCGTCTCCGCGTGTGACGCCGCCCAACAATGTCCCAAACCGCTTGACCAGCGTTGCACCCACCGAGAATGGTCCATCATGCACAACCTTTTCGTCCTCGCCAGCAACCTTCTCCTTGGCCATCGCAAATGCACCAAACTCGGGACCGGCTATATGCGAAACTTGCATGTCCCCTGCCTGTTCGTCGACAGATTTTTCGGTCCCCTCAAACACCCCACCCAAACCACGCAGCACCGTCGGACGTTGGCTGAGGCTGCGACTGCGACGGTGTGTCAACGCGGGTGATGCACGAGGCAAAGCAGTGCCGGTGGTCTGTGTTGTTGGAACGGCAGAGAGATCGACCTGCTCGTTGCCGTTGGCGGCGGTGGGAGTAGTCCCGTCGCGCGCCTTTGGTTGTCCTTGGAACGTCCCAGTCGTAGGAGACGCCGTGGCGGGTGCTGCATCGTAAGACATGCCAGAGCAGTGTGATGTCTCTGGTGCTGGCAAACGGGGAAGAGGCGTACTGCAGTCGGCCCTGGCAGAGGTTGGCGTAGCCAGTGAAGGTTGCTT
The DNA here is from genome assembly GCA_038093535.1 of Boletus reticulatus. Lineage (NCBI taxonomy): Eukaryota > Fungi > Basidiomycota > Agaricomycetes > Boletales > Boletaceae > Boletus > Boletus reticulatus. Next base: position 6,516 of record JBBPSJ010000404.1, read on the forward strand.
GGTGGTCTGAGATGACGCCTTGATGCCATATGCGTTTGAAATACCGGCCTCGTCGATGGCGGGAGCGTTGAGAATGACACCAGATTAGATGGATATCTGAGAACTGGCAAAGTGGCCGGGACCATACACGCGTTCGCGCTCGAGCTTCTCCCGAGCGTGGAAACTAGTGGATGAAACCCAGTCGTAGGATCCAGAGGCTTCCGACCGGCATCAGTGATTGAGAGGTGCGATTGGGAATTGGGTGTGGAATGGGACGGAGTCGCTGGTGGTGAAGAGACGGGCGAGAACAACTCCCGACAGTAAAAGTCGAACCCAGAGAAACGTTTAGATTTCTTGGATGGGGTTAAGCCATCCTTGTGAATGTTGGTCGAGGAGCCATCGAAGGAGATGGCGAGAGAGGGGTTGGAGAAGGATTCGCCCCAGCGACCGCTGTTTCCTCCTCGGAATCAAACTCGAAGCCCTTCATGCCTCGGATGACCGTCCGATCGAGTTCGTCGACACGGAGGGGTTCCCGATGGAGGAGGTGAGAATCGGGAGGTCCGCCAAATCCACGAACCATCCATGGGTGCTCAAGTACTTCTGCCAACGAAGCGCGCAGCGCAGGGTTAGTGACGAGCATCCGAGATAACAAGCGCATGCATTCTGGTCCCGAGATCAGCAAAGGCAAATGTTACAAGGAGATTGGCAACGCACCAGCGCTGAGCCAGACTGGATACTCGCTTGATCTTTGCGTGCAACGCTGGCACACTCTGGTCGCCAAAGGGAACCTTGCCGCAGACGAGGACATAGAGGACGACGTCGCAACTCCACACATCGACCTCGGGACCAGTGTGAACTTTTGCATTCAATAATTCGGGGGCTGCAAAGTAGAACGAGCCGCAGAAGGTAGAAAGACGTTCGGCGGGGTCATAGTCATATAAATTTGAGAGACCGAAATCGATGATCTTGACATTGCCGGTTTCTGATATAAGTATGTTCTCGATTTCCAGATCTTGGAGTGGGTTGGGTGAACACGAGGCACGTGAAGAGATGACTGATGGGACGACGCACCACATGATGTTGATCGATGATCATTTCGCGCATGCCGCAGATATAGGGATGGCGGAGAAGCATGGACAGGGCGGCCACGCGGATGGTTCTGATCTCCTTGGAGGCATCCTTGGAAGCCTGCTTTGCGATAGCCTCTTGGAGAAACGTTTGAACCGTTTGGGAGCGACGTGGAGGGGTGGACGCGGGAAAGGATCTTTATAGCGAGCGTGAGACGGACGCGCCAGGAAGGATTGCCCATGCTACCTGCGCCGAGGGTCTTGGTGAGGGTATAGTCGCCGAGGACTTTGTTTGTACTGCGGGACTGCATCTCTGTGTTGGCGGTGTTTCTGGTCGGACATGGGCTGTCTGTCGCGATCCGAAGAGCTTGCTTGTGGCGACGTGCTGTAGGCCTGCGGGGGCATTGAGATTGGGCGAGGTGTGTGGACAGACTGAAGCCTTGGAGTGGGGAGGGGGCGTGGGATGACCGTCGCCGCCAGCGTGGAGGGAGATGGGGAAAGGATGCTGCTGTTGTTGTAGTCAGTAAAATACACCGTGATCCGACAATTCATGGCGCCTACATGATTGATGCGAGGTAGACTTTCGATGGTGACTTTCCCGTGACCCACCAATGGCGAGAAACTGGTCGTCTGGTGACTGCATTTGTTGAGGGTGCTGGATAAGACCAAGCCGCCGTCGAGGTGAACCGGAGTGCTTGTGAGACGAGCTCGTACACTATCGTCTCAGGTCTGCGACTTTGGGAGGTTAGCATCATTGATCAATCGGAGACCTGGGTCCTGGTCGCATCGGTTCACAGTGACCTTATACATAGTAAGGTTGGACAAGGACCTTGTGCAATATTCGTAACAAACCCGCGGGGGGGAAGATTGGCTCAGGCAAGTTACCACGACCACGCTATCGTTCGCCCAGTGGTTTACTACGACCGGTGCGGCGGGATAACAGGAGGTTTCACCATAGCTGGAGGGTACTAATGATCTGTCCGATAACGAGCTAGCGATATTGTTATGACGCATATGAATGTCTCAAACAAGTTTCTAAACTACTCTGCATTAGTGGAGACCAACTCCGACTCCTCAGATTCGGAAGCTAAGCAAGGAGTAACAACCTGGGATGTGTCTTCATTTGCCAGTGGTTCGTCTGCTGGGATCTCCAAGAACGGACGAATAACGTCGCTCAGATACACCTCAGTTTGCACATAGGGATCCTGTCAATGATCCTCCGGCGATGTGCTGATGGTAGGGTTGATTACCATTGATGTACGCGGTGGCCAACTTCCAATTCTCTTCGTGGCCCTTACCGGCTTCAAGACCCCTTCGTGCCTTGCCGCCTAAAAAGTCCCTCTTCTTTTCTCTGCACCCAACAGCATCGACTTTCAGCCATGCGTCTAGCGGTCGACCATGTTCGCGAGGCTTGCCGTCATCATACCGAAGGCAGACCCAGATCATGACCCAAATGAACGACTCCGCATCGTTATGCGGGGATTACGTGTCCTTCAAGCGCGCCGTCTTCAAGGAGGTCCAATGCCATGAACGGGATGGTGCCGGTGCGTTCAGTCCCAGTAGCCGTCTTTTCGGTCAACGCCAGGTCAAAGTCGTTCAACAAACCCACGATCTTCCCATTGACTGTATGACATATCAGATTTGATGCGCTGATGTCTCGGTAGTAAACATCGTTTTTCCAGAGGGCGAGGTGACCTCGGTTGAACAAAGTACCTAAGCCATCCCTTTGAGCAGATCCATTGCCTCCCTTGCCGGATGCGCCACCGTTGGCCGTTTGTTGGCCGCACTCTCCTTGACCTTGAGCGCGACGCTCTTCAGTACACTGGGCTTTCCAAATAGCGTGTCCTCGGGCTTGACGCGCACACGGGGCTCTCCGTCTTCGTCTTCTGGTTGGAGAATGGCCAAGATGGCGTGCGACGACAGCGGCGAGGGCGGGGTCCCCGAAACGAGATACGCACTATCACAGCTAGGTCAGACAAATGGCATACACAAAAGAATTCCTAACGTACCCGATGACCGACTTGAGCGCACGCGGATGCACCGTCCCCAAGGATGCGACGAGTCGTGCCATCGCCTGCACATAATGGTCTACGATGGACCGCGTCAGCTCATGTCTACACACGTAGACATCCCACCCAAACCGACCTTGATACGTCCCCCGAAAGGCCTCCTGCACCAACTCGACACACGCATCTTGTACCTCGTCCCCACCCCACCATGCACTTCCGCACTCGCAACAACATTCGCCAATGCCAACACGAAACCCGCAATCTCCTCGCTCCCCCGCGCACCGGCGACGAGCTCCGTCACGATCCACCCTCGGCTAAGTCTGCATCAACACCCCCAACGCATCTGAAGCCCGCGTCCGCACGATCACGCTTGATGCGTCGCTTACGCTCTTCACAAATGTCCGCTGCAGCTGGGGGAAGAACGGCTTGACGTGGTTCGGTATCCGTGCAAGCATCGCCTCCAGCACACTCAGGATGGCCGTCTTGACGCCAGGCGGGTAGGTGGTGGGCTTGCGTCGCAATTGTGGTCGTGGCCGTTGTGGTGAGTGCCACACCGTCTTCGACAACGACGCACCGGTGATAAACTTGAAGGATGCAGTGACAGCACGTTGACGTCGCCGTCATTATTGTTGTCCCGGTTGGCACGACAAGACGACGGTGGCAATGGGAGGTGGTCACCGCCCTGCGTCGTCAGTCTCTGTCGTGGCGACAGCGATGCCGGCGTCGTGGTCGTGGTCATGGTCGTCGTGGTGTGTGTGCCACGCCGCCTTCGACGACGATGCTGCGGCGGCGATAAGGGTAACGTTTTGGTGTCATAGTTGTTCTGGTGGTCGTGGTGGTGCACGACGAGGCGGCGGCGATAATGGGAGGTGATCGCCATCCTGCGTCGTCGCCGTCTCTGCCGTGGTGACGGTGGTGGTGGTACTCATGGTGACGCCTCGGTGACTGTTTCGTCGTCGTCACCGTGTCGCGTCATCATCGATGGCAACTTGGTGATGGAGGTGGAGGTGAAAGAACGTCGTAGTCGACGTAGTGGTGTGACGCCAGGGTGGCTGAGTCGTCGACATGGTGGTGGTGGTAGGGACACTCCCATGACTGCGTTGTCGCCGGCGATGGAGGGTAGGGCATCGACGGCGACGTGGTGACGGGAGGGGAGTACTGACATGGCGGCGGCTGCGTCGTGGTCGACGTGGTACCTGTGCCACGCCATCTTCGTCGATCACGCGGTGGTGGTGATGGGAGGATCCGGGTACTGATGCGTCGTCGTCGCGCGTGGTGACGCCATGGGTGGCTGAGTCCTCACCGGAGGTGGTCATGGTAGTGGAACTTCGGCGCAGTCGCAGCGTCGTGGTGGTGGTAGAGGTACGTGGTCGTCAACGTGGCTGCTGTGGTGGGAACGCTACTACAGAGTCGTTGTCGTCGCTGCCGCCGTGGTGGCGGCAGCGGCGGATGTTCGTGGTCGCGGCTGCTGCTGCGTCATCGCCGGCGTCGTCCATCGTGGTAGTGGCGGTAGAGGTGATGGCGACGCTGCTGCAACCTTGTCATTGATGACGGCGTGGGGGGAGGAACGTCGCAGTCGACGCGGTCGCGCGCGGTGGGGACGCTACCGCAGCGTCGTCGTACCGTGATGCCGACAGCACGTCTGCGGAAGAGGCTGCAATCGTCGTCATCAGGGCCATGGCGATGGTGATGGTGGTGACGCGGCTTCAGCTCCGTCGTCGCGATCGTCGTCGTCGAAATCGTGGTTGGGCAGGGGGGGGACACCGCTACGGTAGCATGTCGACGACAACAGACTCATGGTGGTAGTGTCGTCATCCGTGACGATGTTGTGGTAGTGGGGTGGTGGTGTGGCACCACTTCGGCGCCGCCATCGTCGTTGTCCTTGGAGACGAGACAAATGTACTTGGTGATGCGCCAATGACGGCACGGTCGTGGTCGCGGGGAAACCGCTGCGGCGACGTCGTTGTCGTGGAAGGGGAGGCCGCAGTGGCAGCATTATCATGGTTGTTGTTGTTGTCGTGATGGTACGTGGTGCGTCGATGATTACGACGACGTGGTGGTGGTGGTGGTGGTGGTTAAGACGTTGCTGTAGGAACGTCATCGTCGTGGCGCAAAGGACGATGAATCGACCCTGTCGGCGAGGTGGTGTGGTGTGTGCATCGGTGTTGCACCGTAGTCGTGTCATCGCCTTGTCACATCGTCCTCGACAACGACGACGTGGTGGTGATGGTTGCAGTACCCCATCACCGATGAGTGAAAACAAAACTTCAGCGTTGTCCTCGTCGTGGTAGTTGGTGGAGGGGTAGGTTCGTGGTAGAAGTATTAGGGAACTGCGTCGTCGTCGTCGTCGTCGTTGACGATGACGTGGTGTGGTGGTGATGGTGGTGGTGAGTTATGGGAATCCTGGGACACGGTTCGAATGCGTCCAGCGCCAGAAGTTTCGAGTTCGAGTATAGTGTACATGCCACTAATTCGTCAAGTTGTATCCCTGGCAGGCTTCTCATCTGTATCTTACAATTTCTGGACAACAATGTAGTTTCTCCAAGTCCCCGGCTTTGAGTTCGAAAAGACATGGCGGGAAGAGCACTGGGCTCTCCGAAACATGGCGAGGGGGACGAAAGAAACGGCCATACACTCCCTCTTGGGTACGAGTTTTGGGATGTGTTCGGGGGGTCTGTGGCATCCATAAACATTGGGAAACCACACGAGGTATCCCTGCGGGGATGTTAGTGATAACGAAAAAGAAACGGAAAGAGACACTTACTGCCAGCACTGAGAAAGGAGGGTTGAACGTTTGAACAAAGTCTCTGGCGAAGCCTTGATAGATGAAGAGATATCGTGGCCAGCGATCCTCAACATGTCAAACTGGGCAGAGCGCTGTTGGTGGACGGCTGTTAAGGGGAATGAGGAGCATGGAGGTGGAGGTAGATGAGGGTGCCCGTGGGTTTATGTTGGAGCTTCGATCGTAGAAGCTAGAGGATTTCTGTCGGCGAGCGTTCGTCTCATTACATAAGTCCCTTGTACAGAGCACGCTCACATAGGACCCCTGATAATGCCTATGAAAGTTCGATCCAAAATTGTCCTTTTTTTTCGCTTTGACCCGCACAGCTTTTGGTGACATTGGTCCGCACTGAACTCGGACCTTGGCCAAAATCAAGCCAATTGTCCGCACAATTGGATCGAACCTTCCAGCGGGTCTGGTTGTGCCGCATGCCGGATCGAACATCAAAACACGAGCACCCATTTGTGCCGCACACGGATCGTACATCAGAACGCGAGCACCCATTTGTGCTGCACACAGATCGTACATTGGGACACTGGCGCCCACATTTGTGCCGCACATGGATCACATACGAGTGATTGTATTGTCAAGCACTAAGTACTAGTAAGAAAACGAGTCCTGGACAGAGTCCTATGGCCAGCCTGGGACTACTTCCGGCATGGAAGTATCAGACTCACTGGCAGCCTGTTCTTGTTCTACCCTACGTCCTTCAAGGAGTCCCTTGACACAGTCACGGACCAGCATTGACCTCGCACGAAGTTCATGCATGGCATTACTAGAGACCTGGCAAAGTGTGATGAGGTCAAAGGGATGTGCGGCATCCATTGTGATATCGAGTCGAGAAATTGAAGCGGTGGACGTGTGCATCAACCATTGAGGTGACCCAGGTTCGAGCTTGCACCCATGTTGGTTCGACGGCGGCAGCCTAGGATGGTTCCGAGTCAACCTCAGATGTAGCAGCAACGTTCAAGCATAACGAGAGCTTTGGATGCATCTGTGAGGCAAAAGAGCCTGCAACAGACAGTGTTGATGAGCGGCTGTGGTCGGGAGCTACAGACGCAACTATGACTTACAATGGTGAGGCAAGATAGTGGACAAGAGCAAAAAAAAAAGAGAAAAAGGCCCCGAAACACATTTCTACAACCATCCCTGTCCCATAAAATGGTAGGGCTGGAAAGTGATAGTACGAAACGATGCTTACCGATGTCATTCGAATATTGAGGTTTGCCCGTGTAGTTGCACTCAAAATCACTGTGGCATCCAGTTTGCCGTCCTGATCAACGGGCATCCTAGGTGATGAAGCTTGAAGGAATCGGATGGGGCCCGGGAGAGATGATGGCGCTGGAAACAAAAACGAGTTGTCACAGGTTGTCACAACGTCACGCACCACCACTGACATGATTGTCCGACTAATACCAGTAATCTACCTTCTGTTGATACTAATTATGTATGCTTTTTGAATGATGAACTGTAAATTACGATATGACATTCAGAAAACTGTTCCAATGTGGATCAGACGTCGCTACAAACCAAGTCCCCAGGTCAGCACACGGATCGGACACTACCGTGACTTGCCGCCACACGTCCGCACACGGATCGAACATCGCTGCCGACGCACCTTGACCCGCACAGTGCCTGACCTGGGCTGACCTTACCCTTAGGTCCGCATAAGGATCGAACATCAG
>JBBPSJ010000405.1:0-13974 GCA_038093535.1 Boletus reticulatus
CCAGTTCTGATCCGAGAACGCAAACGACATACTGCTTTCCTTTCCAGATTGTTCATTCACCTTGACAGGCACCTTTGGCACAGCTATCTTCCCCTCCAGGGCTTCGATCATCTTGTGCGTGATGTGGCCCTCTGAAGCCATACGTAGTGCGTGCTCAAGCTAGACATAACCTGTTAGTCATGTGATTATTATTCAGCGGGAGTATAACATACCGCCGCCCCACATAAACCGATGATCCCGCAATAGTTTTGCAATGGGGGTGTTAAGACATTAGCAACAAAGGACTTGACTATTGCACCGTTGACACACTGCAGATGCGCCGCATTGAAAAGCTGCATCACGAAGTTGGATCGGAAGGCTTTTTTCGGGCTACTGGCATCCAGATCTTCATAGAGATAGGTGAAGTCTTTGAGCAACATGTCGGCCATGTCCCTGATTTCGCGGTCACTGTCGGGGCACTGCAAGAAGCTCATAACGATGGCCATTGCCGTGGACCCAACATTGTGCCACCAGTCACAAAGTCGTTGATAAGCCTGTCATGCCTGTCAGGTTTGATTCAGGTCCACACGTCGCCATGACTCACCACAGACACAATCGCACCTCGGGGATTGAAGTCCATTGTAGACGAGTGCAGTTCCTTGCAGCTGTCAATCATGAGCGGCAAAGCATAGACAATTGCGGGTCGCGAGATGGACCACACATCATCATTACCCCCTGCCCACAACAACAAAGTTGGCATGAGTACCCTTTGCCACTTACTGTACTATCCTCTAGCAATTCTGCAGGAAGGTTCCCTTTTGTGAAACGCCCAGTTGAGTCAGCGGGGGGCGCGATAGAGGGAGCAGGCAGTGGTCTCGTCAACTGGGCTGCTGCCTTGGGGGTGGTCCTAGACGGCGTCTCCGTGACTTTCCTGTTCGTGGGTACACTCTTGACTTTCTTGGAGGGCGGCTCAAGCACGTTGATACAGCTCTGCAGCAAACAGGGAAACTTGCTTATCAGTTATCAGTCTAGAGTGAAGACGTGGGCATACCCGATTGGTCAGACGAGAAGCGGCTGTGAGGCATCGCCCAGTCAGCGTGGTTTTTACGTGGCAATCCTCGTTTTCGCCGTCTTCCATGGTCTCATCTGGCTCTGTATCATGTCCTGACAGGTAGTCGTCCAAGGCACGGGCCACAATGTCACTGGCGGCATGGTCACTGTCATCTTGCTCATGGTCCTTGCATTTCAGAACACCCGCCTGGTCCTGCAAGCATGCAGGCACCTCAGTGAACTCCACGAGTTGCTGCAAAGGAAGTGAGGGATACGAACACTAAAATTCAGTAGGACGTGGACTGACCTGCCTTCCTCGTCCAGTGATCTGTGCCTCAAGTTGCTCTTCGGTGTCATCACCATCTTCACCAAAACCACCGTAGGTAGGCTCTTCGTCCATGGCAACATCGCAGTATTCATTGTTGACACTTGTGGCTCCAGTGCTCTGAGTGGCTATGCTTGACTGTGGCACCGATGTCGCCGTGCTAACGGATGGGTTGCGCAACGGGGGCTCAGATTGGGTTTGTGCGTTTTTCACACGTGACGTCCATTGTTTCACCTTCGACAGGGCTTCAGCCTTGGGGTCGCAACTTCTGGGGGACAAGCGCATTAGGTTGATGAAGAAAAGAGTAGACTCTGTTAGTATCAACATGCTGGTTAATGGGTCCAAAAAACTGACGTGTTGGCCAACGAAGGCTGGATGGGCTCTTTGAAGTTGCACCCGTCGACTTGTGGCTGTGCGATTCCGTGAATCTTGGCTGCCACAGCAACAAGCTGCGTCACTCGAAGACGGCGAGCCTCCCCAGTTGCCAGGAGTTCTCGCATCCCTGGCCCGTTGCTGGGCTTTTTGGGCTGCCCTACACTGGTACTTTGGCTTTGAGGGCTGTTGCCTTCATCAGTGTCGAGGTGAGCTAGGTGTTAGAACTTTATATCTACTATGGTGGGTACTAAATGCGGCTTACCGGCTGGGATGTTTGCAGCACTGGCACCATCCTTGATAGACTTTTTCGTGCTTGGACACACACCCTTTTTCACCGCTGTGGTGCGCTTCGCAGTCTGCGAAGTTTCCATTACTTCCTCTATGAAGGCAATGTTAGCCAAGGTGAGTAAAGCATTCGCGTTCTTCATGGACTCATGGTCCAACAGGTGTGTGTCGTCAGCCTGTTTCTGTGCAGGCATTCGTCGCTTGGCTGGCACATCTGGCTGGCCAGGATGCTTGCTGGCATTTCCCACCCGAGTGTGCCGAGAAGAGTTGGGTTTGGTAGTAGAAGCTTGCATAATGAAGGACTGAATGAAGGACTAGTGAGTTGGACAGACAGAGGGAGGAGGTTGAGGGTAAAGCAAGTAAATTTTTGGGTTTGACGACGCCCTCCCTTAAGTACTGTATGTCCTATTCAGTATCTCCGCCTGGTATTCTAACCACATACAATCCTAGGTACCGGATGCTTTGTCATTTTTTTTTCTAAGTTCGAACTCTAGGCAGCAACCCTGCTTTGCAAACCTGACGCTGAGGCTCATTGCTGTGGGCAGTGTCAACATTCAGTCAGCCCACAGTGTCGCTGTCACCAGCAGTTGTTCCTCGTGTTTCCTTCTCTCCCAATCCTCTCGCTCTCCTCCATGTCCACCCCCTTTCCTCGGAATAGTCGTTGTTCCAATACCCCGATTCGCGTACCCTGCCAATATCCAGGGTGTAAACGTTGGTTTGGGAACAAGGCCGGCCTTACTCAGCATACCAACCAGTTTCATCCTGTTCTTCAAGAGCCGGTTCCTTCAAGGTCCATTGCCAGTCAAAACCAGTCCGCCAACCAGGTCGACCATTCATGCTACTCAAATGAGCCAAGCGGCGCCGAGCCTGGCTCCCCTCCTGCTGGCGCTGATGCTGAGGAAGTTGAGTCACGATGGCACGGACCAGGTGGCAAGGTTTACCGCAACTATCATCCACACCTGACAGGTATTTTTGCATTGTCCTTTGTCACTGCAATCTAATACATTTTTGTAGCTCAACCTTGTGACTCGAGTGGTAACTTCCTGCCTGATGGAACCCCCCCTCAACCTTACTCCAAAAAAGCTTCGGACGATTGGAGCCCTTTTGGTAACTGTGCGGAATTTGAGCTTGCTGATCTACTGTATACACAGATTCAGATGTCGGCGACTCACGTGAACAAGCTTCTTGATATTTTCACCGCATACATGCACCTGAATGGCGGACAGCTGCCATTCAGCAATTGCTCTGACTTGTACAATCTGATTGATCACACACGAGTTGGGGACATTGCATGGGAGAATTTTGGGGTCAAGTACAGTGGTGAATGCCCAGATCATCCATTGCCATGGATGGATGATGTGTACAACGTCTGGATGCGTGATCCGGAGAGCGTCATTGGTTAGATCATTGACAACCCGGGCTTCACTCACCTGATGGATCTCACACCGTTTTGAGAGTTCGAGACCGCCTCCAATGATCGTCGCTGGCAAGACTTTATGTTAGGGGACTGGGCATGGGAGGAGGCTGTAAGTCAATATTGTCTATGATGCACGCTGTTGTCACTAACTTTACCATAGGACATCATTGCTGAAGACCCCGAAACGCATGGTGCTACGCTGGTACCTATTATTCTCGGCTCTGACAAGACCACGGTTTCCGTTGCAACTGGTCAACATGACTACTACCCGCTGTATCTCTCAGTTGGGAATCTTCACAACACTGCTCGTCGTGCACACAAGAATGGTGTCACACTTATCGCATTCCTTGTGATGCCCAAAGGTAAGTCACCAGCCTCAACCCGTGTTGTGTTCAAGTCTTGATACAGTATACTAGCCACGAAGGAGCACGCTGCGACACCAGCATTTCGAAAATTCCGTTGACAATTGTTCCACCACTCATTGTCCAAAATCCTCAAGTGGTTGAAACGCTACATGTCGACATGGAAAGTGATGCACTTTTCGGATGGTTACTTTCGGCGGGTTATATTCTCGCTTGGTCCCTACATTGCAGACTACGAAGAGCAAGTACTTTTGGCATGCATCGTGCGTAACTGGTGTGCGAAGTAAGTTACCTTTTGTCTTGAAGCCTTTGCTAGCCGTGAACTCGATGTGTACCTTCAGATGTATGGCAAGGAACAAGCATCTGGACGACGACGCTCTCTACCACTGCCGCAAACATACAGACATTCTCGTGGAAGACATCAACACGGGCGTGCTATGGAATGAGTATGGTATCGTTGCAGACCTTGTCGTAAGTTGTTTCTTGTAGTACATGACTTGCTATTTACCCTACTGACCTCGCGCCATTAGCCATTCATGAACGACTTCCCCCGCGCAGACATATACAGACTACTTTCCCCGGATCTTCTACACCAAATCATTAAGGGCGCGTTCAAAGACCACTTGGTGGACTGGATCGAAAAGTATATTCGTTTGCGGTATGGAGAAGCAGTGGCTCAAGTGATACTCGACGACATTGATCACAGGTAAGCTACATGTCTTACGAGGGGTACAGCCAACTTAACCCCTCGAGGTAGAATAGCCGCGGTTGCACCATTCGCTGGTCTACGCCATTTTCCCCAGGGACATAACTTCAAGCAGTGGACCGGCAATGATTCGAAGGCCTTGATGAAGGTATTGATATTCCTCACCGCTCACCACTACTTTGTAGCTTACGTGCAATGACTATAGGTCTACCTCCCAGCCATTGAAGGCCATGTTCCCTCTGAGATGGTGCACACTGTCCGTGCGTTCTTGGAGTTCTGTTATCTCATGCGGCAGAACATCATCACAGAGCAGAGTATCGGCAAAATACAGGGAGCACTAGATCGTTTTTATCAACACTGCATAGTCTTCATGGATGAGCAAGTGGTGACTACGTTCTCGCTGCCCCGGCAGCATTCGATGAAGCATTACATTGACATGATTCGACTCTTTGGTGCCCCTAATGGGCTATGCTCCTCAATTACAGAATTGAAGCACATCAAAGCTGTCAAAGAACCCTACCGCCGGTCTAATCGCAATCAACCGCTCGGACAGATGCTCCTTATCAACCAACGCCTCGACAAGCTTGCTGCAGCACGGAGCGACTTCATGGCCTGCAGCATGCTGGACAAGCATATCCTGGTTGATATTCTACAAAGCACTGAAATGCTGGGTACACGTAAGTGGTCCCCCACTTCGCCAAATCAGTTGGCGCTAATGCATATCACATCAAGAGCCACCACCTAATGAGCCGCCTTGTGCATCATATGAAGATGATGTCCACAGCTCAGAGCCGGTGGATATAGACCCGACGGCTGTTGAGGCACACGTTCGCCTTGCTCAAACTATATGTGCGTGTCCTGAATGATGTCCATGACATTGGGTTTGATTTATCTCTTCTTTCAGAACGTAACCGAGCCCGCAATGTCATTCAGCTGGGAGATGAGCTGCATATACCCAACATTACACGCCTCGCCTCAAGATTTTTATTCGAACAACGACACCAAGACGAGGCCACAAGGGTACTACTGTTGGATGCTCCCGAATCCATCTATCCCCAGTACGATGGCAAAATCTGCGTCTTCAACTCAGCATCTGCTATGTTCTACGCACCCAGTGATGTCAGTGGCATCCATGGGATGCGACGGGAATTCATCCGCTCCACTCCACTGTGGCGAAATGAAGGACCACGTTTTGACTGTGCATTTGTCAATGCAAACCCGGAGACTGCGCCGATGAATGGATTAGAGGTCGTACAGATTCTCGCGTTCTTTTCATTTCACTTCCAGGGCAACTATTATCCGTGCGCAGCGATACATTGGTATGATCGTGTCGGAGATGAGCCTGACAATGATACTGGGATGTGGTTGGTGCGACCACAGTTCAACCAACATCATCGAGGCATAAGTATAATTCATGTCAATAGTATTTACCGTGCCGCACACCTTATCCCAGTGTATCGCAAACACCTTGTTCCTCCCAATCTTCAACCCCATCATTCGTATGACAGTTTCCGACTTTACTATGTCAACAAATTTGCCGACCATCACACTTTCGAGATCGCTTCATAGGTTGTCACGGGTGTATTTACTTGAATGTTGTACTTGTTACTCTACTTGTCATTGTGATGTGTGACTTATGACTTATGACTACTTAAATGCTACTTGTCAGTCGTTGACGGATGACAAGTGGCGGAGAAGTACATAAGTGTCAATAAGTAATATGTTAGTTTGCTGATGGAATAATTAGCAGGTATTTCCGGAAAATGGTCAAGTTTTTCTCGTCGGATCCATTCTACTCGTCAAACGTGCAACTGCCGACTGCTGGTACACCGGTTGCAACCAAGATCCTGGATGATCGCCGCTTCCGATACTTTTTGGACTGTGTTGGAGTGGTTGACGGGACGCATATCCATGCATTTGTACCAGTCGAGGAGCATGCGAATATGTGGAACTGAAAAGGGGCGATATCACAGAACTGCTTGTTTGTCTGTGATTTCGACCTTCTGTTCACATATGCGGTGACAGGATGGGACGGGTCAACAGCTGATGCTACCATGTGGTACAATGCACATACCGAAAGTCTGTATATACCCGAAGGAAAGTATGTCCTTGCCGATGCAGGATTCGGAGGATCAGGTGCACTCCTAGTTCCGTACCGTGGAGTATGGTACCATCTGAAAGAGTGGCGTCAAACAAATCAAAGGTAAATTTGAAAAAAAAGACCACTAGCAATGTGCTCACCAAGCATTTACCGTATAGCCCACAGAATGTGAAGGAGCTTTTCAATCTGCGTCATGCAGGTCTTCAGAATGTTGTTGAGCGCATCTTCGGGGTCATGAAGCGGCAATGGAGGATCCTCCTTCTTGTGCCTGAATACCGCATGGATGTGCAAGCACGTATTCCATTGGCACTTTGTGCCATTCACAACTTTATTCAACGCTTAGACCCCGACACATTCTTTACCCCGGAATTTCAAGCAGAGCGCTTGGAACAGATGAATGCTGGTGGTGATGGTGACAAGGACGAGGACTTGCCTACTCTTGGGTTTCTTGCTGATGGTCCAGTTGGTGTGGCAGAGAGATGAAGGGCAGAGGAACGACATGATCGTATTGCGGAAACAATGTGGCGAGACTATTGCCACGAGTTAAGAGAAAGGGGATACATGTAATACATTATGAATGTCATGATCACAGCTGTACAACATACCTTGAACAATATCAGTCATGCCAGAAGTTCAACAAATTGATCGACGCACCATTTCAACGATGATGCTCGACAGACTCCCCACCAGAATCTATGCTCTGCCTCTGTGCTTCAATGTCCTTTTTGGCTTGAATTTCTGCGAGCGTATTTGCAATCCATAGTGCTTGTGGGTCGTTCTTCATTTTGATGAAAAACTTGACACAGAGCATGTGTTCTGGCTTGCTCATGTAGTCCGCGAGAGCATTGACCTGCGATGGATCAAGGTTGAAAGGCTCCAGGGCATTGGCGGCTTGCTCGACATAGTTGTCATTGCTATTGCTGACCAATGGCTGTGACTGCGAGATTCCTAGTGATGCGAGGGTGACAGGTTTGAGGGCAGCAGGGTCAACGTTGTCGAGGAACGAATTTAATCGCCGTAACATAGCATCCTTCTCAGCTTGTGTTTGTGTGGCGACAGACGATGGGCGAGACCGTTTCTTTGGACCCTCTGATACAATATTTGATCCAGGAGCACTCGCCGTTTTTCGTTTCTGGCTAACACTTGTCATTGTGGTCGAGGCCATCGAAACAGTAGATTGGGGTGGACGGGAGAGGTAGGTAGATGGTGTGCTAGCGATGGTGACATGGGGGTCGGTGAAACTGGTACTGGGTAGTGGAATGGGTGGGACCGCACCACTGCCAGTGGCAGTGGTATTATTGACGGCCATTGCATCATCAGCGAGAGCATTTGATGGCCCGGCCACCATCGCGGCACTGGTAGTACCCTTCCGACGATGCTTGCACTGGGGATCAGTGACATGCATCTGCTTGGGAGGTGAGGACATGAGGGGCGACAAATCATTCCAGTACAGCCATGGATTATCCTTGTATTTCGCTGCGCTTGGGTGTGACTGGAAAAAAAAAAGTCAAAAAAAAAGCAAACTCCATTCATGCGCATGTAACCTTGCAATATGAAGCCCACGCTTGCTCAGTTGCCTCATCGACGATGGCCCCTTTGTCATCAGAGTAGGCAAAACCAGACATCAGGAAAAAGGGACAGTGGCTGTAGCAACCAGCCAAAATTATTAGTCAATTTCGTACAATGTCGTCACCAGTTGTAACGCACAGCGTAGTCTTGACATAGCGTGCTGCGATACGAGTCGAAGAATAAGCGAGATGATGAGGAGTTCAACTCAAGGACGAGTGTCGAGCTTCGAGACGATGCGAAGCCTAGATGGGTCTCTCCTATTCCAGGTATCCTATGGACTCACTGGAACTCAGAGGAAGTGAGGCAAGATCAACGCTGGTATTGCGTAGAACTAGCTTAAGGGAATACATAGAGAGACGATGACTATATATACGGTAGGCCCCTAATCTAGATGAAGGATATATAAGGGGATGCGCAGCATCCGCAGTAAAGCGCAGTTGAATGTGCAGCTATCCGCAGTAGAGGGCTATGAGTGCACAGCACGAAATAGCAAATAGCGGATATAAAAGGAAAGGCTATGCCACTGCCTTACGAAGTCTGAATAAGGTGACAGTGGCGGAGACGGAACAGAAGTCCTAGTATGGTATGGGCGGGGCGCCGTGTGAGCCAAAGAAGAAAGAGATCGAGAGAACGTATCTGCTAGTGGTGGAGGACGACTCCACTATGAATACAACCGCGTACGGTGGAAAGGACGAGTCTGTAGAGAAGCGGAAGACGAGGACGAGTAAAGAACAAGGAAAAAGTGTACCCCCTTCGTAGACCGTAACATTACCCCCTTCATACAGTCGAAGCACCTGCGAGACTTCATTAACCACTCTGATCTCCTTCATTGACCTCGTAGTCGGTCAAGTCGACATCGTCGAGGGGATTGCGCCGCTTGGGACAGAACTCGTCGCTATGACCGAACTCTCCGCACAGAAGGCAGATCCTTCGAGGACACCAGGCCTGGATATGGCCAGGGGCAGTCATACGACAGAGTGGACACTCGTAATGAGGGCAGTTGACGCAGACGTGGCCAGTTTGGTTGCACGTGAAGCAACGAAGAGGGCGAGTTGGATGAGCGGGAGTAGCGGGGAGGAGAGGGGAAGGGAAACGATCAACGTCTATTGGATTGGCTGAAGTACCCAGCACGGATATGGGCGTCGACGCGCGGGCCTCAGCATTGGAAAGAGAGGAGGAGGGGAACGGAGTTGTCTGTCGCGACTTTCCTCGATTTCCTGAAACACGTTTCCCCACAGCTCCTGCTGAGGAGCTGGCCAGTCCGTATGGAACTGTTTGGTAACTTCGTTGGAGGTTACGAGCAGTCCTTCGAGTGGGAGTTGGAGTGGAGGGGTGTTCTCGAGCTGGGAGTATGCAGGCGGGCTCTGGAGTAGGGGTTCCTCGAGGTCGGAGCGGGATGGAAGAGAGGAAGGAGAGGACGTTGGATAGAGCAGCTCCGGGAACAGCAGGGTTGCCAGTTCCTCCAGCAACTCCAATACTTCCGCTTCAGGGAGATGACTGAGAGATCTCAGAAGGGGACGCGACGAGTAGGGGAATAGTGGATGAGGAGTGGGAGGATGGGGAGGACGAACGGGTAGCGGCGGGGGCGACGGTGGAGTCATCGTCCCAGATCAGGACGGGGGAGTACCCATTTCCTCGGTCATGCTCTCTTGCCCAGGGGTCGTTGTCCCAGGGGTGGTTTGGGCAGTCATCCAAGTAGTATCGTCGGAGGTGTGTAGGTAGGGAGTGGATGATTGGGCGCAGTATGTGCATGTACAAAGAACCGGGGAGTCCGCGAATGACATCGTCGAATCCATGGTCGGCACAGGCGTCAAGAATGGCCTCTCTGGAGGCGTGAATGGCTTGCCCCATGGCGGCAGTGTAGACAGGCAAGGTCCCATCTGGGAAGAGCTGGGCGTGGATGGTTCGGGCTGTGGCGTATGTGTGAAAGATGACCACCAAAGATTTGAGTATCGGAACGTCTCTGAAGGCAGGTACTGAGGGTATGGCGAGGGCAGCGGCGGGGCTCTTGAGAATGGAAGCGTAGAGGATGCGGCGCGATACAATAGGGAGTCTATGGAGTCGAAGGGGTACTGCGACATTGAGCGAGCGGGACATCAAGAAGGGTTGGTACTACAGGAGTGGGAGGAGCGGCGGCTCGACTCGAAGAGGATGGCTGGTGGGAGTTACGATAGAGGGGGAAAGGCCAGGGGGTCCCTGCCTTTATACTCTTTGAGGAGTGCGATGGCATGTCCAAGATTGGACTCTGGTTCCCAGGTGTTTTCGGAGGATGGGTATCCTTTCCACGAAACGAGATAGTGGCGGCGTCGTGCGGAGCCCCGATGGGCTAAGATTTGTTCGATTTCAAATTCCTCTTCTCCGTCGATGAGATCTGGCGGAAGCGGAACAAAATTTGCTCCGTGTTCCGCAGTCTCTCTATATGGGGTGAGAAGGGAAGCATGGAAGGCGTTGTGGATTTTCCACGTTCGTGGGAGTCGCAGTTTGTACGAAACAGGTGATATTACCTGTGTAATTTCAAATGGGCCTTCGCGGCGTGGCGCGAGTTTTCGAGATGGGTATCGAAGTCTCAGGTTACGGCCCTCGAGCCATACCTTGTCTCCGACCCTCCATGGTTTAAAGTGGGAGGAAACGCGTTCCCTCATGTATCGTTGTGCCTTTTCGTGGGCGGCAGTGGCTTCCTTGCAAGCCTCATCGAGGTCTCCAAGGCGTTTTTCTAGTGCGGGGAGGAAGGTGGTTTTTCCTAAACTTGGGTAGGCCCTCGGCTCATACCCCATCATCAATGAAAATGGTGTTTTTCCAGTTACCGAATGCACGGAGGAGTTATGACAGTACTCCGCCATTGGTAAGAGATCCGACCATCAGGTGGCGTCCCCTTGGCAAAAGATCCGCAGATACGTCTCTAGCTCCTGATTGACCCGTTCCGTCTCTCCGTCGGTTTGCGGATGGTATGCGGAAGAAAGAAGGGGATCGTCATCCAGGAGTCTCGCCAGTTCCAGGGCGAAGGCCGAGGCGAACTGCGGACCGCGGTCAGAGATTATCTTATCATGGAGGCCAAATCGTGGGAAAATCTTTTCGAAAAAGAGCTGCGCGACCCCGCAGGCGTCCGCACTCTTGTGAGTTGGAGTGAAAATCACCCCCTTTGTAAGCCCATGGTCGACCACGACCATGACTGAATCATATCCGTTGGATGGCGGCAAGTCCGTAATGAGATCGACCGAAAGTGTTGCAAAAGGGCGAGTGGAGGCGACCGGAAGAGGGGTGAGAGGAGGAACGGTGGGATGGGTGTTGACCTTGGTTTAGCCTGGCAGACAGCGCATCCTCGGATGAAGCGTCGGACGTAAGCTGTCAAGCCAGGCCACCAATAATCCCGTTGTACCGCGTTGACGGTTCGGTAATAACCGCCATGACCCCCCGCAGGCGAGTCATGGAGAACATGGAGGAGGTCGTTCCAGTGGCCCTCAGGCACATAAGCACGTCCTTTAAAATAGAGCAAACCATCGTCATACCGCCAATCGTGAATAGAGGAACGGGGAATCCCCGGTGTACCCTCGTGGAGTTTGCGCAGCTGGTCGATGACAAAGCCATCCACCGCAGTGGATGTGATGATGGCCTCCTGAAGGTCGAGGTCGATTCTTTTCAAAAATAGCTCTCCTGGCAACAGGGTCACCTCGGCATTGTCGCCGGAAGTGTCCATATCATCCCTGCGCGAGAGAGCGTCCGCGGGGCCCATGTTGGCGCCCGGTACGTGTTGAAACAGGAGGTCGTAGTCCTGTAACGTAAGCATCCATCTAGCTTGCCGCCTAGAGAGCTTCCTGGGGTCCTTGAAATAGCACAGATTCTTGTGGTCTGTGAGCACAGTTACGGGCCGGCCAGTGCCGGTGAGGTAGTGCCGCCACTCCTCGAGTGCGCGGATGACAGCCAGTAATTCCCTGTCATATATGTCATAATTACGTTCCGCTGGTGAGAACGTCTGGGATATGTAGCAGCAAGGATGTAAGTCTCCGTTACCATCCTTCTGCATCAGCACGCCTCCGGTCGCAGTGAGTGAGGCGTCTGTCATGACGTAAAAGTCTTTCGAAGTATCCGGCATTGCGAGTACGGGTTTAGATATGAAGGCCGTTCGGAGGAGGTTGAACGCCTTCTGTTGCTCGTGCGTCCAGGACCACGGCTGCCCTTTCTTTGTCAAATCCAAGATCGGCCTAGCAATTTCCGAGAAGCTCGGAATAAACTTGCGGTAAAAGTTGCAGAACCCTATGAATGAGCGGACTGCGCGAACCGAAGTAGGTGGTTCCCAGGTGGCGATTGCCGATAGCTTGGTAGGGTCCATTGCGATGATACCCTCTTGGACGACCATCCCTAGGAATTCAACCGAGGATGCGTCGAACGTACATTTCTCCAGTTTGAGGCCGAGTCGGTTGTCCCGTAACCGCTCTAGAACTCGCCTCGTTCGTTGGTGATGTTCCGTAAGATCCCTAGAGTGGATCAACATATCATCCATATAGATGATCAACCATCCTTCCGCCACCATGTCCTTGAATATAAAGTCCATGAACGACTGAAAAGTCGCAGGACTGTTGCATAGGCCGAAAAACATGACGAGAGGCTCGAAGAGGCCGAAGGGCGTAATGAACGCCGCCTTCCAGGCGTCTTTAGTCTTGATCCGGACGTTGTTGTAACCCCAGCGAATGTCCATCTTCGTGAAATAACGAGATCCCTTGAGCTGGTCCATCAAGTCTCCGATGAGCGGGAGAGGGTATGCATTCTTGATGGTATGCTCATTGAGATACCGATAATCTTGGCAAGGGCGAAGATTACCATCCTTCTTTGAGACGAAGAAGAATGGGGAAGCCATGGGGGAATTCGATGGGCGAATACGTCCAGCCTTCAAGTGTTCGTCAATGAAATCTTTACATGCCTCTCGCTCCTTTGGGTTAAGCGGGTAGGCCTTGGCAACCTTTGGTGTGAATGAGTCGTCTAGATCTATGCCGTGATCGAACGACCTGTAAGGAGGAAGGGGACCGTCGTCCTTCTTCTGGAAGACGTCCTTGAAGTCTTGGAAGTCCCGCGGGAGTTCCTTCTTGATTTTCTCTGCCCCTTGGGCTAGAGACGTCGATATAGTAGTTTTCTTAATGGAGCGCCCGTCCAGCTCGTGTTCTTCATCCTCCTCATAGTGTATGAGCTCCGGCATGTCCTCCCGCTGCGTGGTCGGGTCCACGTCAGGTACCATCAAGTCACATTTCGGCGGGTCGATGCGTTGCTTCCACCACAGAGCGTTGCGTTTGCGTAATTTGGTGACCTGGCATTTTCTATTGAAGACGTTGATAGTATGGGCCGCAGCCACTTCGTCTTCACGGCTGGTGACGGTCGGTTCCGCCTCTTTAATCCAGACCGCTCCTCTTTCCCAGTTTATGGTCGGGTTTACGTCCCGGAGCCAAGGGAGTCCTAGTATGATGTCATCCTTGCCACAGTCAATAACAAGGAAATCACGGGTCTCTATCGTTTCCCCGAGTTTCATCACTACTCTTGCCTGTTTTCTGATCAGGCCGTTTTTGTTGGGAGTTCCATCAACATTGCTCGCCCGCAGGGGAGTCTTGAGTCATGTAGTGGGAATGTCGCACGCCACTACCGTAGCATAGTCGATAAAGCAGCCGGTTGCCCCAGAGTCGATAAGGGCTTTTGTGTCAACGCTTTTGAACGCAGTGCGATCAGGTGGGTAGAGGGTGACGGGAATAGATATGGATTGCGAAGCACCACCTGATACAAACACTGGAGATAATCTATGAGAAAAATTATTGGCTAGAGATG
>JBBPSJ010000406.1:0-13791 GCA_038093535.1 Boletus reticulatus
GACAACAATGACCTATCCACTGCCAAGTTTGCGGAATAGCAAAGGTGCCAAAAGGAGTGCAAGGCGGAGGAGGAATGGAAGAAGCACAAGGCGGAGGAGGCCAAGCGCAAGGTGGCTGAGGAGGCGGAGGCGTGTCGACAGGCGGAGGAAAGGAGGCGTCGCATGGCTGAGGAGGCAGCCAAGAAAAGGGTAAGTTGTGTTTTATTCGGAGTTGACTTGTAGCTAATGGAGTTGTAGGCCAAAGAGATCCAGGCACAGCAGAGCACGAAGGGCAAGGAGAAGGCCTTGCCTGACTGCAATCGGTGCGAGAACCAGGGCCTCGAGTGCGAGGAGGGCCCTGGAAAGGCAACATCATGCATGGAGTGCAGGGAGGTGAAGGTTAAGTGTGAGAGGCCTGGAGTCGACAAGCCAGAGAAGAAACGGAGGAGGGCGGAGAGCGACGCAGGTCCATTGAAGAAGAAGAAGAAGACATCGGAGATCATGGATAGCAGTGACGAGGAGGAGGAGGAGAAGGAGAAGAGCAAGGACAAGCTGTGGTCCGTCCTGGGAACACAGCTCGTCAAGGCTGTTTGGGGTGTCCACGATGAAATGTGAGCTCACATGGAGCTCTTGGTGTGCCAGAACCAACTTCTGGCTCACATTGTCGAGTTGAAGATGATGGAGGTATACCAGGAGGTGGACTCAGAGTCGGAGACAGATGAATTGGAGGGCGGAGAAGAGGTGGAGGAGGAGCTGAGGGGGCTGGTCGAGGAGGAGGTGGATGTGGATGCGAACAGAGTACCAGAGGTCGCCAGAGAGGCGACTCTGGAGTAAAGTAGGAAGAAACAATGGTTGTACATAGTAAATGAATCGAATCAAGTTAGAAAGAAAGAAAGTAAGAAACAGAGGAATTACGGAGAGATCGGACCTGGCTTATCCGGGTACTTCCAGTGGAAGTCCAAAACAAGCTCTGTAGCATGTCCGAGTTCTGTAGTGAGTAACCACGATGTCTCGTCGTCAGTACCTTCGTACCCGAACCATCGTACCAGATACAGGAGTTGGCAATGACGCCTTCTCCGATCGATCTTGAAGTTGAGTATCTCCTCGATCTCGTACTCTGGCTCACCGTCAACCTCAACCGGAGGTGGCGGAGGTTGGACGTGATCCAGAATGGTGTTTGGAGTTGCAGGTTCTAACTGTGAGATGTGGAAGACAGGATGAACAGATTTCATGGAGTCGGGTAAATGGATTGTGAAGGAGTGAGTACCGGGTTTAGTGATGATACTGAAAGGACCCAGATACTTTTCGGAGAGTTTCTTAGATGGACATATAGAACGGAGGTATTTTGCCTTGAGCATGATCTGATCACCGATCTGGAAGTCCGGAGCTGGACTTCTTCTCTTGTCCACTGGTCCTTGGTAGCGTTTCTGTGCTTCCAGCATCTCCGTACAGAGAAACTCATGGAGTTCATCCAAGTCCGTGACATAGGACTTAGCTGCAGATGAGGTGAGTTCAAGTTCGGAGTGGATGGACAAGTTCAGATGATATCCTTTGTTGGCGAAGAAGGGTGATACTCCAGTGGTAGCACTTGGAGCATTATTGTAGGCGAACTCTGCGAGAGGCAGGAGTTCGGACCAATTGTCTTGTTGGTAATTGGAGTAGATTCGGAGGTATTGTTCCAGGGTTTGGTTGGCGCGTTCTGTCTGACCATCCCCCTCTGGATGATATCCGGAGGTGAAATGCAGTTGCATGTCCAATGCTTTACCTAGAGAATGGAAGAAATGGGATACCCTTGAAACTTGGAGCCCCTGTCGGAGGTGACATGGGAAGGAACTCCGTGCTTGGAGAAGACATGTATGAGGAATAACTTGGCTAGTTGTGTGGAAGTGATGGTGTTGTGTGTTGGAATGAAGATGCACTGTTTGGACAGTCTGTCGACTACCACGAGGATGGCAGTGTAGCCCTCCGAGGATGGAAGCTGTTTGATGAAGTCCATGGAGATAGAATTCCATGGTTTCCCTGGAACTGGAAGCTGCTTGAGAAGTCCGTATGGATGATGATGAGGAGTCTTCGCTCAAGCACAGGCTGTACAGGAACTAACATAATCTTTTACGAAAGTCCAGATATTGGGCCAGGTATATTCTTGGCAAATGAGTTTGAGTGTACGGTTCTGGCCAAAGTGGCCTGCAGTTGGGTGGTCGTGGAAGGTTCGGAGAACGCGGAGTTGGAGGTTATTGGCTTCTGGGACATAGATATGATTGTCCCTTAGGAGGAATCCTTCGGAGTTGACTGACCATCGAGAGTCGGAGTTGGAGGAAAGGAGGGGAGACACGACTGGATCATTAGGGAGCGCTGAGAGGATGTCAGAATGGAGTTGTTCAACGTCAACTAGAGCAGTGGCCCGGAGTAGTGGAACTTCTAGATATGTTGCCCGGAGGGACGACACGAGCTGTTCCGGAGTGAAGATGGACCTATAATTGTCTGGGTTAATGCGAGCAAAGTCCTTATCCCCCTCTTTGGGGTAGACATCCTAGCGTCTACATCAGCAAACCTACATTTTTTCTGAGTTATCAAAATCAATGACCTGTCTGAGTTGGCTGACATGACTGACAGCATGCTATCAGTGCTATCATTCATAAGTAATTCATCACTATCAGCATTCTCAGAGCTATCAGCATGTCAGCTTGTCAGTTAACCGGTGATATTAGTCCAATCAGTCCAGTCAGTCAGTCAATTGATCATCTTGTCAGTCTTGTCAGTCTTGTCACCCCATCAGTCAGTCAGTCAACCAGTCAGTCAGTCATGTCAAATTATCAGTCAGTCAGGTTGTCAGTCAGTCAGCCAATTCAGTCTATCAGGCCATCAGCTGACCAGTGAGTCATTTCTGTCAGTCACATCAGTTGGTCAGTTGGTCAGTCTGTTAGGCCTGTCAGGTTTGTCAATTTTTTAGCTAGGTAGTTGGTCAGTCAACCAGTTCATTCAATATATTAGCCTATCAGCTTGTTAGTAAATCAGTTCAGTCAGTTCAGTCAATCTATTATTGATTAGTCTATTCAGACCCGTCAGTCTTGTCATTTATCTAATTCACCCAGAAAAAATGTAGGTTTGCTGATGTAGTCAAAGCGTTTGGTTTCACTCCAAGCTTACCAGGCCGGTACTGAACAATCATATTGAACTGATTGAGATATTCGGACCAACAGGCTTGGCAACACATCAGGAGCTTTGTGAAAGAAAAATATTCAAGATTTTTGTGGTTGGTAACGACGTCTATAGGAGTTGCGGAGCCTTCCAAGTAGTGGCACCAGGATGTGAATGCTTTGAAAATTGCTAGTAGCTCCTTGTTGTGCATGTCGTAGTTCAATTCTACTCTGGTCAAAGTCCAGGAGAAGAACACAACAGGGTGGAGTTCGTTGTCAGCCGGAGTTGTGATGGAAAGAATTGCTGCAACAGCATAGTCAGAAGCATCAGTTTCGATGGTAATGGGGACATCCGGAACCCAGTGCGCAAGCACTGGAGCAGATGTGAAAGCATCCTTGAGGTGTTGAAAGGATTTCCAGCAGGCGTTGGAGAAGTTCCAAGGAGCTTCTTTCTGAGTAAGATGTGTGAGCGGAACCACGATGTCGGAGTAACCCTGGATAAAACAATGATAGAAGTTGGTGAACCCCAGGAAGGACTGAATGTCCTTGACCTTCTGAGGTTCTGGCCAATCCAGGATTGTTTTGATTTTGTTGGAGGCCATGGAGAGGCTGGAGGGTGAAAGAACATATCCGAGGTACTCAACCATGTCTGAATGAAATTCGCATTTGTCTGCTTTGGCATACAAACTGTTAGCACGGAGATGTCGGAAGACCTCTCGGACGTGTTTTTGGTGTGATTCCATATCATGGGAGTAAATCAGAATGTCATTGAGGTAAACCATGACGCAAATGTCAAGCATATCTGTGAAAATGCTGTTGACAAACTGCCGGAAGGCTGCCGGAGCATTGGTAAGTCCGAAGGGCATGACAAGCCACTTGAACGAGCCATAGCGAGTGCGAAAGGAGGTCTTCCACTTGTCTCCCTCTGCAACACGGACCAAATGGTACGCATGACGGAGATCGATTTTCGTGTAGACCTTTGCTCCAGAAGGCACGTCAAGGAGATCAGAGGTGTGGGGAAGTGGGTAGCGGTCTTTGCGTGTGACTTTGTTCAATCCTCGGAAATCGATGCAGAGTCGAAGGGAGCCATCCTTTTTCCTGACAAACAACACCAGAGCTGCGTGCGGAGATGTAGACTGGCGAATAAATCCGATGTTGAGGTGTTCGTCGAGGAAATCTCAGAGAGCTTGTTGTTCTGTGGGGGAAACAGAATAGATCTTTCCAACCAGAGGTTCAGCACCTTCCTCTAGATCAATCTTCAAGTCAAAAGGACGATGGGGAGCTAGGGTGTCAGCTTTCTGCTTGCTGAAGACGTCCGTGAAGTTGAGGTATTCCGAAGGAACACCAGCGAGGTCCTTCTTGGTAGAGGAGGACACGGAGGTAGAAGCGGAGCGAGCGGAGATGTCTTCAGTAGATTGGAGGGAAAGGGCGAACTGGATGGAGCCCTCCATCTTGCAGGCGTGTCGAAACACGACAGCGTTGATGAAAGAGATGTGAGGAGCTGGAAGTCCGGGAGCTTTAGGCGGATCCAAAGAGCGTTCCAGAGGAGTGTTGACGGGGGAGGAAATGCTCGGAGGTTTGGAGGATGATATCGGAGTTGGCATTCCCTCTGCAGGAGTTCAGAAAGTTATGCTGCTCGTAACCCAATCAATCAACAGATTGTAACAGGTGAGCCAGCAATGTCCGAGAACAAGGCTGCATGAGGAATCCAACAAGGTTACGTAGAACGTATCGGAGGTGGAAACGCCGGAAGCAAAGGAAATGGTTAGATCTAAAGCTTGGGAAATGAGAGAGGCAGAGGATCCATCGAAGAGACAGAGGTTAATCAGAGGAATGGAGTACGTAGGAATCTGATGTTTTTCAATAAAGGAAGAGTCTATGAAACAATGAGTAGAACCAGAATCAACGAGAACTGGTACATCGGAGATGTTATGTACAGGAAGAGATACAAATGGGCAAAGAGAATTAGGATTGGAAAGAGCGGACACGTTGAGATGTAACTCCGTGAGAGCACAGTCCGGATCAACATGACTCCCAGCCTGTGTGGATGCTCGAGAGTCACATTCTATTTTTTCGCCTCCGAGGAAGCGGAGGTCGAAGTCGTAGCTTCTGGAGTTGTTATGGTAGCAGCACGAGCTTTCGATGCTCTAGAAGTGGACTTCAGGCAGTCCTTGGCAGAGTGACCACTCTCACCACAGAAAAGACAAAGGTTAAACTTAATGTGGCGCTGATGCTCCTCCAGGAGGAGTTTACCATCTTTGCTGAGCTTCGAAGAGATAGTAGAATTGGATTTAGAAGAGTTGTTACCCTTCTTATTGTTGTTCCCATTTCCAGAAGAACCAGAGTTGGAACCGGAGGTAGAGGATGAAGAGGAACCTTTGGACTTGTCATCCTTAGGCTTGGAGGAGTTAGTTGGAGCGGAGCTCAATGACTTATTCGAGGAATTGTGGGTGGAGGAGTTCGATCCAGAGACCTTTGAAGCGCGTGAAACTTCTTCCTTATGCTCCCAGTATCTCTGGTCAATCTGTTGCGCGAGGGTGCGCATATCATGGATGTTGTCGGGTTTGCCATGATGAGTGATCTCGTCCTTGATGTGATCCGGAAGTCCATTATAGAAACTCCAGTGGAGTGCACTGGGTCCCCATTCTCGGACTTGGTTCACGAGACGATTCCACTTGATGATGTACTTTGAAATATGCTGAGTATCCTTCATGTGCAGTTGCTCGAGTAGAGCTTCTGCTTTGGTGACTGGATCATGAGAACCAAAGTTGGATTGGAGTTCAAACAGAAATGCTTGCCAGTCATCCATCCAGAGGGGACGATTTGCCAGAGTGGGACCTCCGAGCAAGTCCGGTTTAAAGTAGTCCAGTGCCATACCCTTGAGATAGGATTGCGTGAACGTGACTTTGTTCCGGTCCCTCTGGAAGGATTTCTCGTTGGCTTGGAAGTTGATCTTGCATTGTACGACGAAAGAACGGAGTTTTTTCGGGTCAGACCCGTCGAAGGTATCTGGTTCTTGGACCTTGGTCTTCACGTTGCTGGAGGAAATCTTGTGACGGAGAGCTTGTTGGGTCATGTCGCGGATAGTGGTTGCGAGTTGGCTAAAAGGTTCAAAAACTAAGGGGACATTATTGGCTTCATCATCATTTCCGTGATTACCTCCAAAGAGGTGTTCGGTATCTGGAGTTGAGGTAGAAGATGAGCCATCGTCTGAGGGGTCGGGGTCGTTGCCATCACCACCACCACCACCACCTCCTGCTGCTGCTCCACTATATCCGGGGACTGGAGTTCCAGGGCGGTTGATGCCCCAGAAGTCTTCCTTGTTGTCCGATGGGACTCGGAATTGAGGACCGTTGAAGGAACAGTCTTCTGGAAGTGGAGTGAGTGTGAAGAGGGGTGAACGGGCGTGCCAACGGGAGGATGCTGAAGGAGCAGCGCATTGAGTGGGGCTGATGAATTCCCCAGGAACTGTGCACGAGCTGCCAAAGGCAGTCTGTAGCACGGCTGAACAGGAGGGTCGGAAAGTACGAGTAGACATGATGATGTTGTAGGGATCTTGACAAGTCTGATTACAAATATACTGTCAAGTCCGGGTCCTCCGGGTCAAGTCCGGCAGAGATCCAAGACGGAGAAGGGGGTGGGGTCAGAGGTTCGACGCAAAGGTTGACGGAGGTTTCGGAGAATGGAGATGGAGATGGAGGGGGTGAGGACATTGGTGCAGGACGCATGTGTCGCGCCCTTATCAAGTCCTGTGTCCTCGTATTTCAGAGGAGATAGAGATAGAGAATAGAGGAGGGAGATTGAGAGAGATCAGACTCGAGAGGGAGGAAACTTCGTTGATATTTGTAATGAAGAAAAGTACAGAAGATACAAGAGTTTATATACTACGAGTCTGGTGTAACTCTGGACCGGAAGAATGGAGAGAGTATCCTACGCAAAGGCGATGTACATAGGATGAGTAAGACGGAACATGGAAGGGGGGAGGAATACGAATGCTGGAGAGGTGATACAAACTATAATGTAAGTTAATGAGAATGAGACTAGAATAAAAGGAGATAGTGAAAGGGACCAAAGTCCAGAGATGCAACTCCATGAAAGTCCAGTGCATCTGGCGCGAGATTTATCTGGAGTTGGCTGGAGTTGGACTTGGTGAAATTCAGGGATATGACAATTTGCCCCAGGTTTATCAAACCCACCAGACCTTTCAATGCAGTTAATCCACTCCCATGCCACCCATCGTGCCCAAGCAACTGTGTTGTTGGCATCCTGATATGAGACACCATTGGCCGTGATGTAGGCCGTGATATCTGCTGGTGTCATCTGATTGGAGAAGTGACCAATCCACCCAGTGGGATGGCCTTGAGCAGGAATAACCTCTGCCCATTCCAACAATGAGTGATACCACCCTGGCACCATGAGGAGCCTCAAAAGTGTTACGGTCTAAGAAGGGGGTACTCAATTTTCCTTTTACTTTCTCGTTCACTCGTCCCAGACTCGCTCTCTCGCCGTATGCGGCTGTATTCATAGTGAAGTCGTCCTTCACATGTACTACCAGATACATCTCTCTCTCTCTCTCTCTCTCCGTCTCACACGGTGCCCCGCCTATACCTTATTAGTCTTCCATTCCATTTCCGCCACAGCCCCTTCTTCAGACTTCATGTCTGTGGCATAGCTCTTATCCTTATTTCATTGATTCAAGTGCTGCGCACTTACTGCCTCGCACTGCGCATACTGCATATGCTCAGCCTTTAGACTGTGCATGCTGCACATCTCTTTTATATCCTTCATCTAGATTAGGGGCCTACCATATAAATACTCGTCGTTCCTCTCCTGTATTTTCCCAGCTAGTTCTACGCAATACCAGTGTTATTTCTAGTCCACCACCTTCGAGTCCCAGAGAGCCTCTCAGATACCTGTGGATAGAAGAGACCCACTTAGGCTTCACATCATCTCGAAGCTCGGCACCGTCCTAGAGTTGAACTCCTCGTCTATACCTCGCACATTCTTCGACCCATATCGCAGCACGCTATGTTAACTCTACGCTGTGCATTACAAAAGAACTAGCTCTTCCATCTGTCCCTACTTTTCAGTAGAGGACATTCCCCCACTCCGACATTTCCCGCGTAGGCAGATTCAGAGCACCCTCTGACTCTCCCTCCCCTCCACCCACCGTGTCTTCTTCCTCTCCACATCCACGAATCCACCTTCTTCCTGACGGACACCCATTTCATATTGTCTTACCTGATCGATTCTCTGGCCCAGAGAACATCGCTCATTACAGACAAGTCCAACAGGAATTAGCAGATCTCAACCGGAGTCAAGGATGAAGCTTGGACGCCCTTCCTTCCGTCTCTGAATTAGCTGCTGCACTCCAACCTCCCCCACCCGACTCCCCTATCCCTCTAGACGAGGAACCTCCTCTTGTTTTTCACGACCCTGACCCGGAACCGACTGCGCAGGAGGACATTGACATTGACTCAGCTCCAGAAGACGAAATGGTATCAGAAATAAAGGCCGGCCTTCTCAAAGACTTCTCCGGGGAGGCAGAGGACGCTAACAGATGGCTCCTCTCGATGAACGCGTACTTCACCATCAATCACGCCCTCTTCTCCGACACAACAAAGCCCCTTACTTTTCTCAACAAGATTAGCAAGGGCCGGGGAAAGACCTTCGCAGAAGGATGGCTGATGAAGCTCGCAAACCCAGCTATTGATAACGCAGAAAAGACCTTCGACAAGATTAAAGAAGCTTTCGAGACTGCTTTCTCCCCCTACGATGTAGCCGCCAAGGCTAGGATAGACCTTTCCAAACTCCGTCAAAATGCTGGAAAGGATACTGAAGGAACGTGGAGCGATGGGTTCACCACCTACACCTTGCAATTCCAACTTCTCGCCGAGAAGTCCGGTATCACTGACAAGCATGCTCTTGTGGAATGGTTTATCCACGGCCTCAGTCCCAAGCTCGCAATGATGATTCTCTCGTGCGACAAAATCCCAGATGACTACAAGGACTGGATTAAGAAAGCAGGTCAATTCTCCCAACAACTGAGGAGAATCAGAGATTTACGAAAGGGAGTGCCACACATCCCGGCTCCCTCTTCTCGATCGCACAAGGACCCATACGCGATGGACGTAGATGCCATACGACTATTGCCGACTCAGCGCGCTGAGTACTTGCGGAAGAACCAATGCTTCATTTGTCACAAGGTTGGCTGTAGGTCTACCAACCACACCGGATCCGGAACCGACTGGACAACATGTCCCCGCCTGACCACATCTTCCGGACGCTCCGCACATCCTGCTTATAAAGTCCCACAACGACGGGCACGCACCACCACCACAATGGAGGAAGATGATGAACTGTCCACTTACCTCGAGACCATGGGTAGCGATGACAAAGGCGCCGCAATAAAGATCCTCAAAACTGCTTTCGGAGAGGGCAGCTTGTCTGATGATGAGGAGGCTGGCTACCAAGCCATGGCTGAGGTAAGAACGGCCACTTACCAAGAGCGCCAAAAGGAAGCGATCTGGGCAGCACCACGAGCCAGGGCTGTACGATCTGGACCATGGAACAATAGGTTCTCCACTATCGTGCCGGCGGAGCTCTGGGACGCCACCTCAGAGAAAGCCCAGGATCATTATCCTGCACGTACGCATATGATGAAGTCCAATCAATGCTGGACACGGATGCAGCTACTCCCACGAGTCAAGGGATGGGGCTTGGACCACACCCTTCTTCGCAAGAGACCGCCACGAGAAA
This sequence comes from Boletus reticulatus, assembly GCA_038093535.1. Taxonomy (NCBI): domain Eukaryota; kingdom Fungi; phylum Basidiomycota; class Agaricomycetes; order Boletales; family Boletaceae; genus Boletus; species Boletus reticulatus. Next base: position 9,876 of record JBBPSJ010000406.1, read on the forward strand.
CACAGTCAAACAGGGAATAAGAGTGGCACGAGCGGTGAGCGAAGGGGAAGGGGCAGATGCGATATCCGGAACCGACCGGAACATCTCACTCGGACGTGGAGCCAACCACGCCAAACCACATACGTTGATTGACGGTTGCTGTGGATCTCGCATATGGAATAAGACCGGTTGCTGTGAGGATCTTTGAAAGGCAGGATTGGGTCAACGTCATACCCTACCAGTACTATTTGTTTTAGATGCACCCCAGTGTTTGTGTCAGGTGGTTCTTCGCAATCCATATCTATTCCCATCACCATCTACCCACCTGACCACACGGCATTCAAAAGCGTTGACACAAAAGCCCTCATCGACTCGGGGGCAACTGGTTGCTTTATCGACTACGCGACCGTAGTGGCATGCAACATTCCCACTACCCAACTCAAGACTCCCCTGCGGGCGAGCAATGTTGATGGAACTCCCAACAAAAACGGCCTGATACGAAAACAGGCATCGGTGCTAATGCAGATTGGAGAAACAACTGAACTCCGAAACTTCCTTGTTATTGACTGTGGCAAGGATGACATGATTCTAGGTTTGCCCTGGCTCCGGGACCGAAATCCAGAGATTAACTGGGAAACTGGGACCGTCCGCATCCAAGATATGGAACCAACTGTACAGGAGCGCACACGTATACAACAAGACAGAGCAGCTGCGGCCCACACTATCACTGTCTTTAATAGGAAATGCCAGATGAGTAAACTTCGGCAGAGACGAGCTCTGTGGTGGGGCAATAACTTCGATCCGAAACGTGCATATACGGCTCATCTGAAGGTACCTGATGTGGAGCCGACCACGCAGCGAGAGGAAGTGCCAGCGCTCATAGATTGTGAGGAGGATGATGAAGATGAGCCAACTGGACCCTCCATCAGAAAAACTACTATTTTGACTTCTCTGGCCCAATCAGCAGAGAAAACCAAGAAGGAACTCCCGCAGGACTTCCAAGACTTTGAGGACGTCTTCCAAAAAAAGGACAACGGTCCCCTTCCGCCTTACCGGTCATTCGATCATGGCATAGATCTAGACGACTCATTCCTACCCAAGGTTGCCAAGGCCTACCCGCTCAACCCTAAGGAGTGAGAGGCATGTAAAGATTTCATTGATGAACACTTGAAAGCCGGACATATTTGCCCATCAAATTCGCCCATGGCTTCCCTGTTCTTCTTCGTCTCTAAGATGGATGGTAATCTTCGCCCGTGCCAAGATTACTGCTATCTCAACGAGCATACCATCAAGAACGCTTACCCTCTCCCGCTCATCGGAGACTTGATGGATCAGCTCAAGGGATCCCGTTACTTCATGAAGATGGACATTCGCTGGGGCTACAATAACGTCTGCATCAAGACTAAAGACGCCTGGAAGGCGGCGTTCATTACGCCCTTCGGCCTCTTCGAGCCTCTCATCATGTTTTTCAGCCTTGGCAACAGTCCTGCGACTTTTCAGTTGTTCATGGACTTCATTTTCAAGGATATGGTAGCAGAAGGATGGTTAATCATCTACATGGATGATATGTTGATCCATTCCAGGGATCTTACCGAACATCACAATAGAACGAGGCGAGTTCTGGAATGGTTAAGGGAAAACCGTCTCAGCCTCAAACTGGAAAAATGTACATTTGACGCATCCTCGGTTGAATTCCTAGGGATGGTCATTCAAGAGGGTATCATTGCAATGGACCCTACCAAGCTCTCGGCAATCTCTATGTGGGAACCACCCATGTTGGTTCGTGCAGTCTGTTCATTCATCGGATTTTGCAACTTTTACCGCAAGTTCATCCCGAACTTCTCGGGAATTGCTAGGCCAATCTTGGATTTAACAAAGAAAGGGCAGCCGTGGTCCTGGATGCACAAGCAACAACAGGCTTTCGACCTCCTCTGTCAGGCCTTCACTTCCAAAGCCGTACTCGCAATGCCGGACAACACCAAACCATTTTTCGTTATGACAGACGCTTCCCTCACTGCCACAGGGGGCGTGCTGATGCAGAAGGACGCCAATGGTGATCTACACCCTTGCTGCTACATCTCGCGAACGTTCTCTCTGGCAGAACAAAACTACGACATCTATGACTGAGAATTACTCGCTGTCATATGCGCACTCGAAGAGTGGCGCCACTACCTCACCGGAACTGACCGGCCCGTTACTGTGCTCACAGACCACAAAAATCTGTGCTACTTCAAGGACCCTAGAAAGCTATCTTGGTGGCAAGCGAGATGGCTACTAACTTTACAGGACTATGACCTCCTGTTCCAACACATGCCCGGCGCCAATATGGGCCCGGCGGACGCTCTTTCGCGGAAGGACGCCCTGGATACTTCGGTTGACAACACCGAAGTTACCCTACTTCCGGGGGAGCTCTTTTTGAAAAGGATCGACCTCGACCTCCGGACCGCTATCGAGCAGTCAACCTCCGACGATTCCTTTGTCATCGACCAATTACGTAAGTTGCACGATGGTGCCTCAGGTATTCCCCGCTCATCGGTGCACGACTGGCGATTTGACGAAGGACTACTATACTTCAAGGATCGGGCCTACGTGCCTGAAGCTCACCGGAACGACCTCCTCCACACCATCCATGACTCACCTGCGGGTGGTCATGGCGGTTACTACCGGACCATCAACGTGGTACAACATGACTATTGGTGGCCAGGTCTAACGGCATTTGTCTGGCGATTCGTCCGAGGATGTGCCGTCTGCCAGGCCAACAAAGTTAACACCCACCCTACCGTCCCGCCCCTCACCCCTCTTCTGGTCACTTCCACTCGCCCCTTCGCTACACTTTCGGTCAATCTCATCACGGACTTGCCGCCATCCAATGGTTATGATTCAGTCATGGTCGTGGTCAACCATGGGCTTACAAAGGGGGTAATTTTCACCCCAACTCACAAGAGTGCGGACGCCTGTGGGGTCATGCAGCTCTTCTTTGAGAAGATTTTCCCTCGCTTCGGGCTACACGACAAGATCATCTCGGACCACGGACCGCAGTTCACCTCGGCCTTCGCCCTGGAACTGGCTAGACTCTTGGATTATGATCTGCTCCTTTCCTCCGCATATCACCCACAAATGGATGGTGAAACGGAACGGGTAAATCAAGAGCTAGAGACTTACCTACGGATCTTTTGTCAAGGCGATGCCACCCGATGGTCAGATCTTTTGCCAATGGCCGAGTATTGCCACAACTCCACCATCCACTCTGTAATGGGAAAGACTCCGTTTTCATTAATGATGGGCTATGAGCCGAGAGCTTACCCCAATATAGGAAAAACCACCTTTATCCCCACCTTAGAAAAACATCTCGGTGACCTCAATGAGGCCCGATTAGAAGCACATGCCGCCCACGAAAAAGCCCAACGCTACATGAAAGAATGTGTAACATCAAAATTCAAACCCTGGAAAGTCGGAGATAAGGTGTGGCTCGAAGGCCACAACCTGAGACTCCGTTACCCATCTCGCAAGCTCGCACCACGCCGTGAAGGCCCATTTGAAATATCACAGGTAATATCACCTGTTCCGTACAAACTACGCCTGCCAAGGACCTGGAAGATCCATAACGCCTTCCACGCCTCCCTTCTCACCCCTTACAAGGAAACTGCGGAACACAGACCAAATTTTGTTTCACTTCTGCTGGATGTTATTGACGGAGAAGAGGAATTTGAAATAGATCAAATCCTCACCCACCGGGGCTCTGCTCGCCGCCGCCACTATCTCGTTTCGTGGAAAGGATACCCATCCTCCAAAAACACCTGGGAACCCAAGTCCAATCTTGGACATGCCGTAACCTTGCTCAGGGAATATAAGGCCAGAGATCCTGTCACCTTCCCTTCATCCTAAACTCCCATCTTTCACCCGTCCGAGTCGAGCTATCGCTCCTCCATCTCTCTCG
>JBBPSJ010000407.1:0-13650 GCA_038093535.1 Boletus reticulatus
AACTGATGTGACTGACAGAGATGACTAACTGATCAGCTGATGGGCTGACTTGGCTGATTGACTGATAACCTGACTGACTGATAGATTGTCATGACTGACTGACTGACTGACTGACTGACTAATGGGATGACAAGACTGACAAGACTAACAAGATGATCAATTGACTGACTGACTGGACTGACTGGACTAATATCACTGATTAACTGACAAGCTGATATGCTAATAGCTCTGAGAATGCTGATAGTGATGAATTACTTATGGATGATAGCACTGATAGCATGCTGTCAGTCATGTCAGCCAACTCAGACAGGTCATTTATTTTGATAACTCAGAAAAAATGTAGGTTTGCTGATGTATAGTGCCCTCTAGTAGCCATGCACAGGCTGGAGAAGATCTGCAAGATCTCCTCAGATCTGGAGCCCTACCAGGATGACATGGTGTACCCTCTAGGGTCCCTACAGGGATATTGACAGCACCTACGATCTAACCACATTGCTTTATCCACCTTTTCCAAGCCCAGACTGGACAATCACATTGCTTTATCCACCTTTTCCAAACCCAGACTGGACAACCTTGATGATGCATGGCTTGACTCATTGTAGTGTGCAATAGACGGTATGAACCTGTATTTTACAGGTGCAGCTGGTAGTTTCCTTGCTTCATCCTCCCTCTCACACTTATAAGAACCCAAGGAATGGGAAAGACCCTCCTATTTACTAGGCTTGCCCAGGCACCCACATACAAGCATGTGTACTCCCCTGCTGTGGCTGTCACTGCCAGTACAGGCATGGCTGCTTTAACCACTGGCCATACAGTTTACCGACATCCACTAAAGGCCAAACACTACATTCCTGGGCTGGATTCCACAACTTTTGCATGTCTGTGGACTCTGCCCTAAGAAAGGTGGAGAGGTTCCCTTCCACCCTTGAGTGCTGGATTTCAGTACAAGCCCTCATGCTCAATGAATGTATACATTCCCTCTACTACCCCCTTATCCATCTAAGCATTCACAGTGTCTATGATGGATGCATGTTATTTGGATCTGCTCGACGCCATTGCCTGCTGATTGAAGGGAAGTGAGCATCCATTCAGGGGTATTCATGTAGGCGACATACTCTCTGCTAAGCCCATTCTAAAGGCAGTACCTCCTAGTTGATCACTAGCAGCAACTTCTTTCAGCTTCCACTGGTCAAATCAGACAGCAATGGCAGCAGACCAAAAGGTTTACAATTCTCTCTTTCCCATTGTACTGTAACTAATATTCACTTTTCAGAGGGCTATTGGAGCAATTTCATTCACATTGGACATATGGTCTTCCAGCAAGCTTGACTCATACATTACAATCACAGCACACTGGATCACAAAGAGTTGTGACCTGAATGTCCTAACCTAACTCAACATGAAGACAGCATTGACTGCCTTTTTTCTCCTTTCACTGCACATACTACTGGGGAGGAAATCACCCTAAGTATTCTCTACTTAATTGATCATGCAGAGATATTGGTGAACAAGGTTTGTACTTGATTCATTTGATAACTACAACAACCTTGGATAGATAGATTGGTCACTTTACAATGGACAACACTTTTAACAACAACACTGCCCTATCAGTGCTTGCACAAATGTTACAGGATGAGCATAAAATATGAATTCAACCCCAAAGCACATCACACACATTGCTTCATGTCATGAATATTTGTATACAACATGTCATCAATGGCTACTCTAACACAGATTTAACTGACCCTTGAACCTTGAACCTTGAACCTTGACCCTTGACCCTACCCTTGACCCTTGATCCTTGACCCTTGACCCTTGACCCTTGACCCTTGATCCTTGACCCTTGACCCTTGATCCTTGATCCTTGACCCTTGACTCACTGACCCTTGACCCTTGACCCTTGATCCTTGACCCTTGACCCTTGACCCTTGATCCTTGATCCTTGACCCTTGACCCTTGACCCTTGACCCTTGATCCTTGATCCTTGACCCTTGACCCTTGACCCTTGACCCTTGATCCTTGACCCTTGATCCTTGATCCTTGACCCTTGACCCTTGACCCTTGACCCTTGATCCTTGATCCTTGACCCTTGACCCTTGATCCTTGACCCTTGACCCTTGACCCTACCCTTGACCCTTGACTCTTGACTCACTGACCTTGACCCTTGATCCTTGACTCACTGACCCTTGACCCTTGACCCTTGATCCTTGACCCTTGACCCTTGACCCTTGACCCTTGATCCTTGATCCTTGACCCTTGATCCTTGATCCTTGACCCTTGACCCTTGACCCTTGATCCTTGATCCTTGACCCTTGACCCTTGACCCTTGACCCTTGACCCTTGATCCTTGATCCTTGACCCTTGACCCTTGACCCTTGACCCTTGATCCTTGATCCTTGACCCTTGACCCTTGACCCTTGACTAGTGTCAAATGCTAGTTCCACTAGGGTTAAATCTATGGTTCAATGGGTCAATCATCTGTGGTACCGCAGATGAGAACACATATAGTTAGGTTACGGTAATTCCCGTCTACGTTGGCTAACGCGAACCTAACATCCTAGCTGGGGAAGTTACTACAAAACTCTCCAACAGCTAACACTCAAACCTAAAAAGGCCTCTGCGGACGACCCCCGGAAGGGGGAGCGCAGACTCTAAATCCGAACTTCGGTAAAGATCTATAGATTCGAGGACGCCCCCCGGCAAAGTAGACGCCCCCCGGCAAGGTCCGGCGGACGTAGGACGGACGTCAAATCCAGCTCGGCAATCTCGTGGGAAGATCTCGGCTATTTAAGGTTAAGTTTGATGGGATAAGGTTTTAATTGACATGAGAACGATCACACGCTGTCACTGATTATGACAGTTGATCGCCGCTTTGAAGGTACCGAATTCCCTAGGGAATCGGCTAAGTGTAATCGCCGTGACGTGAGAACGCCGCCCGGTTACGCCACACCGTCGTGGGAGCCCCGCGGAGAAGCCCGGCCAATGGCAGATAGGCCGCTTATCTTCTTATCTCATTCCCCTTGTACTAATCCGGAAGGTTTACGCCGTGCCAAAAGGTATTTAAACCCTGGTGGATGTGGGCTAATCTCCCCATCCTATAGCTTAGATTCGAACCCCGCTTGGTCCGCCGTCTTCAACATTCCTCAAGCGCTCCCGCCTTGCCTGGTGTATCCTGCACCGCCCGTCTTGCTCGACGCGGGTCCGGCAGTTGTGGCTTGGCGCCTCTAGGGAAGTGTCGACAACTCTGGTAAGCGGATATCCAGGTGAAGTGCGCACCCTCGGGAGTACTTGCGTGCTAGTCGACGTCCATGTCGGCGACACCGTCGAACTGTTCGGGGAAGCCCTAAAGCCCGAGGTACCGCTCCAACGCCGAAAGGCCGCGGAGCACCCGTTTTTGTACACGGGGTGGTAAAAATCCAAGGGATTGGTCTAAAGGCCAAATGGGTAATCCGCAGCGAAGGCCGTAATCGGTCGTTCCCTCCCGTTCTGGGAGCGCGCCTTGAAACATAGGTCGTGAACGGCGGCATGAATGGTCAGCGTCCAACGACTAAGTGGCGGTGGGCGGTGTACAGAGGGTCACTAGGCAGATCCAATGACGTCCCGCTTAAGATATAGTCTTCATAATACCGAAAGGTATGGTAGGGCCTAATCCGGGGTAAGGGATTTGTTGCACCCGCTCCATGGACTCTTCACCCTCTCGGTGATTTGAGCCTCGGATCGAAGCCTTACGGCGGCGAAAGCCGGTGTCCGTGTGACTCAGGGTCACGACAAAGGTAAAGGCGGCGAGGTGTCCCTTAGTAAAGGACTTAATGGGCCATTATGGTTCGCCTCCTTAAGCGTGATTGGATCCCGGAGTGGCCCTTGGTAAAGGCCTTGGATTGGAGGTTACTCCTGCTCTTGGTGGAAACACGTTACGCTAATACCTGCGTTTGACGCCGCAGGCGACTTTGGTCATAAATCACCCTGGTGATGCCTAACGCCGGGGTCTTACTCCCCGGTTGCCGTTATAACGTTGGTAACCAGAACCGTAGCCAGTCCGGCACCCCTTAGTAAAGGGCTTAATGGGAGTTATCCCACCGGCGGCCGGTTAAAGCCATCCACATGCATCTTCGTTGCAACACTCCTCCTCGCTTCGCTCGTCGTCGTGTCGCCCCCCCTAACCAATATACTGCAACCCTGTCTTACCCATCTCACGCTCCCGCGCTCGTCAACAACACCTTCGCGCCCCACCTTTACTTGGAGCATCGCTGTCCTCGCGGTTTCAATCAACCTCGCCATCTCGCACCGCCGGACGCCATCCGCCTCGACTACGAATACAACATGTCTCAGTCTTTTATCCGCGCCATGTCCCCCCTCCTGCAGGGCGCAAACTTCGCCATGCCTACCTTCGTCCCCGACCCGGACGTTATTGATAGGTCTGTCGTCTCTGAAGCTGCCCTTTCTCGTCACGTCGCTCTGCAGGGTGCTAATTCGGTAGGGGACGTCATTTCGATGATCCCCGCTGACTACCGAGCGTCTCTCGCACCGTGCCTTCGGGCCATCGCGAACACTGCCGAGCGCATGTTCGCGTGCGATTCCTCGCGTCGTCGCTTGGAAAGCCACAAGTTGGCTGGGACCTTTCCCGCGTTCCTTTCGAGGAAAGAGTCCGAGGTCCAGATGACCAAGGACTTTAAGGAATCGGCCGAGGGCAAGGCGCACATCGCCAAGTCCAATGAAGCCCACACCGCCTTTCTCAAGGCGGCGCTCGATAACACCATCCGTGCCAAGACGGATGAAACGAGCTTCCTTACGCGGGCTCTCGACAAGGAGAAGCTCCTTGAAACCCTCCGTCCTCTTGTTGTTTCGAGGCAGGGTGAGCTTTCCCGTTCCAGCCAGCTCCCGCACTTTGTCTATGACAAAAATAACGCGATGGTTGTGGACAGCTGGGTCGAGAACGACGTAGTCCGTAAGCTGGGTGAAACCGTCTTACAGGACTGCATCGTATACGCTTACCGAGTAATCTCCATAGTGGAGAGCTCTTTCAAGGCTCGCGACGAAAAAGCGGCCAAGAAAAAGCGCATTCATGCTGACGCTGACGCTGAAATGCAGGACGCCGCCGGGCCAAGCAACAGCAGTGCGACGATCCAATCGTCGGTTGACAAAGCAGTTAACGCAGCTATACGCCGACTTCGAGTAGGTGGTCGATCAACTCCATATTCACTGGCTGATCGCCCACCTTCAGGGCCGAGGAGCGGGACCGCCTTCGGGGGTTCAACTCCACAAAACTCAAGCCGGCAAGAGACCCCAAGGACCTCGCAAGGGCCAGAGCCAACGCGGCTCGGGCGGAAAGAGGGGCCGAGGTGGTCGAGTTCAGTCCAGCTCAGGCGGCGGTTCTCGCCGACAAGAACCGCCCACTCCTTACATACCTCCGCCAGCGCGGAAAGCACGGGCCAAGGCAAGTGGGGGTATACGAGCGGCTGGCAAAGCTGGGAAGAAAGCTGGAAAGAGACCAGCGAGCGGGAAGTAGTTCGCGGAAGTTGCGGAAGTGATGTGGAGAGTGATTTGGACACTCGTACTGTTACTAGAAACGCGAAAGCAGTACATATACCACATCGGACTTTTGTTTACGGCTCGCCATCGTCCATTCCAGACGATGTTTTAAATTTATCGTATCCTGACGCGGTACACTGGGTGATCCTGAATACTCCGATTGAGATTATCGAAGCATCCCGTTTTAGAGATCACATACACTGTGGACCAGGAGTTAGTATTCCCGAAATGATCGAATTCGACTTGTCCGTTGGGATGAAATATATGTTTCATCAGGACCTGCGAACCGCGCTTATCACCGATGCTTGGAATGATTTTATGCGCAGGTTCAGATGGAAAGTTAAGTTTACATTCGAAGGCGATAACGCCACTTATGATCCAGACTACGATGTGCGACCTCCTTCTAAGAAGAAGCCGCCCGTATTACCGTTCTACGTCGAGATGGCGTTGAAGAAGGGCAGAGCTTTCGTTTACAAAGAAATAGCCAATATACCTCTTCAACAGGCCGAAGACCCCTTACGACCTTTGGGGCCTAAGCTAGATCCCATCCGACGGTTCTTGTATGACCATGATTATGTCATAACTCCGACTGACAAGAACCTAGGGATAGCGGTGTCTGAAAGATCGTGGATCATAAGTAAAAGTCAAGATTGCCTTGCAAACCCGGCCGAGTACAAACGGCTAGACGAGGCAGAAGCCCGTCGCATTCTTGACGGCAAGTGCAACGAAATGTTGCTGTTGTCGCAGCTCGCGGAAGACATTGACTGGAAATACGGCAGTGTCTCTGAATACCTCCGGTGTAAGATTACGCCCCCCGGAGAAGCACACCATGTTCCTAAATTCTACGGAATTCCTAAGATCCATAAGGCGCCAGTGAAATTTAGGCCGATCTTACCTTGTCACAGTGCTATTCAGAACCCCGCGGCTAAATTTTGCTCTAAAATGCTTAAGGAAATCGTTAACGAAGCCCCTACAATTATTCGTGGGACTAAAGACTTGGCGATCAAATTCAGCAAGTTGCGCTTACCTTCATATCGCAAAAAATTCGTCGTTACTGGAGACGTCGTGGCTTACTACCCTAACATTCCTCTGAGAAAATGTCTCGACCGTGTATACGAGATGTACATGGAACACTACTGGAATGTCCCAGATCACGATGAATCCCTGAACCGCAAGGAACAGGAGATTTTCCGACGATGCCTTGAAGTGGGCAATACGCAACTGTTAACACAGTTTGATGGTGTCACGTACCAGCAACTCCAAGGACTTGCTATGGGCGTCGCAGATTCCCCTGACCTCGCAAATTTGTACGGGTATTACTGCGAACGCCGCGATAAAGTACAAGAAGACCCCAGTATCGGCTTCTATGGCCGATATATCGATGATTGCATCGCGATCGTGTATGCCGACTCTGAGGAGGAGGCACTCGAAATCGTACGCGGCAAGGTTCACATCGATGACTGTGAAATTACGTGGGACGCCGGTCGATGGCAACCGTTCCTGGACATGACGGTATACATAGATTATGATGGTTCTCTTCAACATATGCCGTACAGGAAGGCCCGCTCCCACCAAGAAAGAATCCCTTGGATTTCATCTCACCCGCTAGACGTCAAACGAGGAACGTATCTAGGTGAAATGAGTCGCTTGGCCACGTTGAGTAGCAAATTCGAACACTACTTGGATGCCATAAAAGGCCTACGCGCCTTATATGTCAAACGTGGTTACCCATACAAGTTGGTTGAATATTGGACCAGACAAAATCTTAAGTACCGCTGGGAAAAACGATTACGCATCGAAGCCGAGGACAGGCCGGATGTACTTGTCTTGAAAACAGAGTTCAACACCGCTTGGGATTACTTCCACTCTAGGAAGCTTGGCGATACGATGTCTATGTACATGCGTGAATGGCTCTCACGAGCTGAACGTGGCGAATTCAACCTTGAATTCCCGCGCGTACCTGCGGAATACGTTGATGACGTAGCGTCCGCTCCCCGCTCTCTCGAGCTGGTGGATGCTGGGCGTGAAACCATCATGGTTCCAGACATACGCGATATCGGTATCATAGACCGTCCAACTATTACTAGTCGAAAAAGGACCAGAAACCTATTCGATATAGCTAGTACCTGGAAAAAAGTCGTATTGGAACAGCTAGGAGAACGGGAGGCGGAAGGCGATGCAATCCGTCGCGATGACAACCCACAGGTTGTCCTTCCCCTCCCACCCCCTCAGGACGGCGAGCGCTATTATCGTCATCGATCCGGACGTTTGATCGATATGCAAGACGATGATATCTCCGCTCGTCGCCGTTCTCCTTCACCGGCGTATGGCTGGATGCACTAGTGTATTCAGACGCAGCCCGGGTTGTCGGTCCGTAGGACCGATACCGGTGACACGTCGGCACTTGTCCGGACTTCGGTCCGGCCTGTGATTCTCGGAAGATTGTAATGAAGTTCGGTTCGCCGATCCCCTCGGTTTTGCTCTGAGGTTTTTCATACACGGTAGGCTACGGAGACACCCCCGGATCTCATGGATCGGGCAGTTGTGAAACTCTCGTTGACCCTATTCTGGACAGGCGGCGGAAAGCCGTTAGGATTCCCTTCGGGGATTAACCTAGTAACCGCTTGTCTGGTGCCGGGGTAGGGAGGATGTAGCATCTTAACCCGTTTCTCGTGGGTCCCCGGAAAGGACTCGCCCGGTCCGCCCTGTGTGCTCTGCCCGAAAGGCAGTTGCTCCGAGAATAGCTGTTTCCTAGAGAAAATCCTTCCCGCTGCGCTGGTTACCGCAGCAGAGGTATGCGAAGGCTGCGTATGAAATTACGCCTTGTTCCGCTCATCTAGGAACCCCGGTTACAATCCTTGGTTTTGCATAAACCTCTAACCCTAACCGTGAGTCGCATCACCACTTTAACAGAGATAGTACAGTCAATTAAGTAATATTTCTTTCGCTTAGCTAAAAACCTAAAATCCAGGTTACGGTAATTCCCGTCTACGTTGGCTAACGCGAACCTAACATCCTAGCTGGGGAAGTTACTACAAAACTCTCCAACAGCTAACACTCAAACCTAAAAAGGCCTCTGCGGACGACCCCCGGAAGGGGGAGCGCAGACTCTAAATCCGAACTTCGGTAAAGATCTATAGATTCGAGGACGCCCCCCGGCAAAGTAGACGCCCCCCGGCAAGGTCCGGCGGACGTAGGACGGACGTCAAATCCAGCTCGGCAATCTCGTGGGAAGATCTCGGCTATTTAAGGTTAAGTTTGATGGGATAAGGTTTTAATTGACATGAGAACGATCACACGCTGTCACTGATTATGACAGTTGATCGCCGCTTTGAAGGTACCGAATTCCCTAGGGAATCGGCTAAGTGTAATCGCCGTGACGTGAGAACGCCGCCCGGTTACGCCACACCGTCGTGGGAGCCCCGCGGAGAAGCCCGGCCAATGGCAGATAGGCCGCTTATCTTCTTATCTCATTCCCCTTGTACTAATCCGGAAGGTTTACGCCGTGCCAAAAGGTATTTAAACCCTGGTACGTGAAATAACGTTGTTCTTGAATCAACAGGCCTGATGAGTCACTTGGTGTGACGAAATAGGTGGATGTGGGCTAATCTCCCCATCCTATAAGCTTAGATTCGAACCCCGCTCATCTTCGTTGCAACACTCCTCCTCGCTTCGCTCGTCGTCGTGTCGCCCCCCCTAACCTATAGTAAAAGCATGGTCGTTTGGGAGCTACTGACATGGTAGCGAGTGTATTAGCTTCATCAAGGCCAGGATCCTGTTTGCATTGTCCTGGTTTTCGCTTCATTTGTGTGCTTTTCAGTGGTGGTATGTGTGGATTACTACAGTCTTTTGCGGTGACGACTCTTGAATCTCTGTTTGAATTGATCTGACGTTGATCCTCTGATGACGATCCCCTCCAACCCTTGACTGGCGTTTGGTACACTTGATGTCCATTTCCTAGTCAAGGGGAAGGCCAGGATCTGGTCAGAATTGCGCTTGATTTGCGCTTGAAATATGCTTTGAGTCACGTAGAAAAGCATGCTTACTGACTCTCGCTACCGTTGAATTATTTCGCTGGTCTATCAAAGGTCGTAGTACTAGGTCTGGTCTACGTTTCATCCCTGATGGTCATGGTCAGATTCCTTCATTTGGTCTAGCTATCGAAAGCGTAGTGAGTGTACATATTGTTGTTCTTTTGTTTGTTTTTTTTCGCTAGCGACTTGGTAGTGAATGTAGTGTTTCATTAGCGTCTGGGTAAGGCCAGGATCTCGTTTCCATGGTCCTCATTTTTGCTTATCTTTGCTTGTTTCTTGGTAGTCATCAGTCTTGAAATCGTAGTGAGTGTAGCGTTTTGGTAGTGTCTGGGGATGGTCAGGATCTCATTTTGGTAGTGCTGAATTTGGCTTCATTTTCGCTTGTTTTGGTAGTGGTGACTACAGTTCTTCATAGCGCACACTCTAAAAAGTCGTTTGGCTTGTGTACGGTTTGCTTTTGTAACTACGTTCCCCTCCAACCCTTGACTAGCGTTTGGTATGCTTGATGTCCATTTCCTAGTCAAGGGGAAGGCCAGGATCTGGTCAGAATTGCGCTTCATTTGCATTCATTTTGCGTAAAAAAAGTGTAGTAAAGTGTACCAAAGATCGCAGTTATTGACTGTCGCTACCGTTGATTTGTTACGCTGGCCTACTAAAAGTCGTAGTACTAGGTCTGGTCTATGTTTCATTCCTAATGGTCGTGGTCAGATTCCTTCATTTGGTCTGGCTACAGAAAGTGTACTCTTGTCTAGCGAAAGCATAGTCTTGTCTAGGAAAGTGTAGCAAAGTGTACCGAAATCGTCGACCAAGTGTAGCGAAAGTCTACTGTTGTCTAGGAAAGCAATGGCAAGCGTACAGGATCGTTTGCAGTGTAGAAAATAATGCTTGTTTATCATTCCTCTCTGTGCGAGCGAATGTACTGTTTTTTCTTTTTTTTTGCTACTGACTTGGTAGTGAGTGTAGCGTTTTGGTAGTGTCTGGGTAAGGCCAGGATCTTGTTTTGATGGTCCTGAATTTCGCTAATTTTTGCTTATTTTTTGCTACTGAATTAGTAGTGATAAGTCTTGAAATCGTAGTCAGTGTACCATTTTCTTTTTTTTTTCGCTAGTCACTTGGTAGTGAGTGTAGCGTTTTGGTAGCGTCTGGGGAAGGTCAGGATCTCGTTTTGGTAGTGCTCAATTTTCCTATATTTTCGCATTTTTTGGTAGTGGTGATTACCATTTTTCCTACATGATTACTCTAAATCCTAGTTGGCTAACGTTTGGTGTTGCTTTTCTGACTACGTTCCCCTCTAACCCTTGACTAGTGTTTGGTATGCTTGATGTCCATTTCCTAGTCAAGGGGAAGGCCAGGATCTGGTCAGAATTGCGCTTCATTTGCATCAACTTTGCGTAAAAAAACGTAATAAAGTGTATCAAAAATGTACTGAAAATCATAGTTATTGACTCTCGCTACCGTTGATTTATTTCGCTGGTCTACTAAACATTGTAGTACTAGCTCTGGTCTACATTTCATCCCTAATGGTCATGGTCAGATTCCTTCATTTGGTCTAGCTATCGAAAGCGTAGTCTTGTCTAGCAAAGTGTAGTGAGTGTATTGTTTTTCTTTTTTTTTCGCTAGCGACTTGGTAGTGAATGTAGCATTTCATTAGCGTCTGGGTAAGGTCAGGATCTCGTTTTGATGGTCCTCATTTTTGCTTATTTTTGCTTATTTTTTGGTAGTCATCGGTCTTGAAATCGTAGTGAGTATACCGTTTTCTTTTTTTTCGCTAGTGACTTGATAGCAAGTGTAGCGTTTTGGTAGCGTCTGGGGATGGTCAGGATCTCGTTTTGGTAGTGCTGGATTTGGCTTCATTTTCGCTTGTTTTGGTAGTGATGACTACAGTCTTTTGTAGCGCACACTCTAAAAAGTCGTTTGGCTTGTGTACGGTTTGCTTTTGTAATTATGTTCCTCTCTAACCCTTAACCAGCGTTTGGTACACTTGATGTCCATTTCCTAGTTAAGGGGAAGGCCAGGATCTGGTCAGAATTGCGCTTCATTTGCATTCATTTTGCGTAAAAAAAGTGTAGTAAAGTGTACCAAAAATTGCAGTTATTGACTGTCGCTACCGTTGATTTATTACGCTGGCCTACTAAAAGTCGTAGTACTAGGTCTGGTCTATGTTTCATTCCTAATGGTCGTGGTCAGATTCCTTCATTTGGTCTGGCTACAGAAAGTGTACTCTTGTCTAGCGAAAGCATAGTCTTGTCTAGGAAAGTGTAGCAAAGTGTACCGAAATCGTCGACCAAGTGTAGCGAAAGTCTACTGTTGTCTAGGAAAGTGTACTGAAAGCGTACAGGATCGTTTGGTAGTGTAGAACATTGCTTAGTGATCAGTCTTGAAAGTGTAGTGAATGTACTGTTTTTCTTTTTTTTTGCTACTGACTTGGTAGTGAGTGTAGCGTTTTGGTAGTGTCTGGGTAAGGCCAGGATCTTGTTTTGATGGTCCTGAATTTCGCTAATTTTTGCTTATTTTTTGCTACTGAATTAGTAGTGATAAGTCTTGAAATCGTAGTCAGTGTACCATTTTCTTTTTTTTTTCGCTAGTCACTTGGTAGTGAGTGTAGCGTTTTGGTAGCGTCTGGGGAAGGTCAGGATCTCGTTTTGGTAGTGCTCAATTTTCCTATATTTTCGCATTTTTTGGTAGTGGTGATTACCATTTTTCCTACATGATTACTCTAAATCCTAGTTGGCTAACGTTTGGTGTTGCTTTTCTGACTACGTTCCCCTCTAACCCTTGACTAGTGTTTGGTATGCTTGATGTCCATTTCCTAGTCAAGGGGAAGGCCAGGATCTGGTCAGAATTGCGCTTCATTTGCATCAACTTTGCGTAAAAAAACGTAATAAAGTGTATCAAAAATGTACTGAAAATCATAGTTATTGACTCTCGCTACCGTTGATTTATTTCGCTGGTCTACTAAACATTGTAGTACTAGCTCTGGTCTACATTTCATCCCTAATGGTCATGGTCAGATTCCTTCATTTGGTCTAGCTATCGAAAGCGTAGTCTTGTCTAGCAAAGTGTAGTGAGTGTATTGTTTTTCTTTTTTTTTCGCTAGCGACTTGGTAGTGAATGTAGCATTTCATTAGCGTCTGGGTAAGGTCAGGATCTCGTTTTGATGGTCCTCATTTTTGCTTATTTTTGCTTATTTTTTGGTAGTCATCGGTCTTGAAATCGTAGTGAGTATACCGTTTTCTTTTTTTTCGCTAGTGACTTGATAGCAAGTGTAGCGTTTTGGTAGCGTCTGGGGATGGTCAGGATCTCGTTTTGGTAGTGCTGGATTTGGCTTCATTTTCGCTTGTTTTGGTAGTGATGACTACAGTCTTTTGTAGCGCACACTCTAAAAAGTCGTTTGGCTTGTGTACGGTTTGCTTTTGTAATTACATTCCTCTCTAACCCTTAACCAGCGTTTGGTACACTTGATGTCCATTTCCTAGTTAAGGGGAAGGCCAGGATCTGGTCAGAATTGCGCTTCATTTGCATTCATTTTGCGTAAAAAAAGTGTAGTAAAGTGTACCAAAAATTGCAGTTATTGACTGTCGCTACCGTTGATTTATTACGCTGGCCTACTAAAAGTCGTAGTACTAGGTCTGGTCTATGTTTCATTCCTAATGGTCGTGGTCAGATTCCTTCATTTGGTCTGGCTACAGAAAGTGTACTCTTGTCTAGCGAAAGCATAGTCTTGTCTAGGAAAGTGTAGCAAAGTGTACCGAAATCGTCGACCAAGTGTAGCGAAAGTCTACTGTTGTCTAGGAAAGTGTACTGAAAGTGTACAGGATCGTTTGGTAGTGTAGAACATTGCTTAGTGATCAGTCTTGAAAGTGTAGTGAATGTACTGTTTTTCTTTTTTTTTGCTACTGACTTGGTAGTGAGTGTAGCGTTTTGGTAGTGTCTGGGTAAGGCCAGGATCTTGTTTTGATGGTCCTGAATTTCGCTAATTTTTGCTTATTTTTTGCTACTGAATTAGTAGTGATAAGTCTTGAAATCGTAGTCAGTGTACCATTTTCTTTTTTTTTTCGCTAGTCACTTGGTAGTGAGTGTAGCGTTT
>JBBPSJ010000408.1:0-13623 GCA_038093535.1 Boletus reticulatus
ACCGATATCTTGGCCACCGCGCCAGTGCCAGCACACGCGCCAATGGTGTCCGTGACGACGATGCCAATCGCTTTGAACAGCTCAAGATGGCTCTCAAGTCCGTTGGGTTGTCCAAGCGACATGTCGCTCAAACATGCCAGCTCGTTGCAGCCATTCTCCATCTAGGTAACATCGAATTCACCATCGACCGCGGTCGTGACATGGACACGGCTGTCGTCCGGGGCGTGGATGTTCTCGGCATCGTCACCGAGTTCCTCGGCGTACAGCCTTCCACACTTGAGACCACGCTTGCTTACAAGACGAAGCTCGTCAAGAGAGAACTTTGTACCATTTTTCTCGACACTGATCGTGCCTCCGACAACCGTGACGACCTCGCCAAGACACTCTACTCTCTTCTTTTCGCCTGGTTGAATGAACACATCAACCGACGTCTCTGCTGTGACGACTTCGACACCTTCATCGGTCTCTTTGATCTCCCCGGTCCCCAAAACATGACCAGCCGCCCCAACTCCCTTGATCAATTCTGCATCAACTTTGCCAATGAGCGTTTGCAGAACTTCGTCCGGAAATGTATTTTCGAGTCGCACGTTGACGAGTATCGGACAGAGGGTATCTCTCGCTTCGTCCCTTCGGTGCCCTACTTTGACAACGCCGAGTGCGTTCGCCTCCTTCAAAACAAGCCTGGAGGCCTCATCCACATCATGGATGACCAGGCTCGTCGATCACACAAGAAGACCGACCTCACGATGGTGGAGGCATTCGGCAAGCGCTGGGGTAATCATTCGTCTTTCAAAGTTGGGCCGGTCGATCGATCGGGATCCCCCGCGTTCACCGTCAACCACTTCAATGGTCCCGTGTCTTATTCCTCCGAGGGCTTCCTCGAGCGTAACCTCGATTCCCTAAACCCCGACTTCGTCTCACTTCTCCGCGGTTCTCTCGCTGGTGCGTTGGACGGTGCAGGCTCGTCGATCGCACAAGAAGACCGACCTCACAATGGTGGAGGCATTCGGCAAGTGCTGGGGTAATCATTCATCTTTCAAAGTTGGGCCGGTCGATCAATCGGGATCCCTGCGTTCACCGTCAACCACTTCAATGGTCCCGTGTCTTATTCCTCCGAGGGCTTCCTTGATTCCCTAAACCCCGACTTCATCTCACTTCTCCGTGGTTCTCTCGCTGGTGCGTCGGACGGTGCAGAAGGTGCCGGATCTGCCAATCCCTTTGTCAAGGGGTTGTTCCATCGCCACCCAAGCACATCCCAAGAACGAGGACAATCGTCTCTGCTCAGCAGCCCGTCAAGCCAATGCGTACCCCGTCGACGCGTCGTAAGGGCACAGTCAAGCGGATGGCAACGCTCCGCGAGGATAGCGCTGTTGAAGAACAAGAACGGGAGGACAACGATGCGCCAAATTCCTCCTCTGATCTGACGCCATGTGTAGCTGGCGAATTCAGAGCTGCTCTGGGTACCTTGTTTGAGACATTATCAGAAACACAGTCCTGGTTTGTCTTCTGCGCGAATCCCAACGACTCGCAATTACCAAATCAGTTGGAGGGATGGAGCATAAAGGGCCAGATCCGGAGCCTGGGCTTGACCAAGGTATCGAAGAGGAATGTAAACGTCTTTGAGGTGGGGTTGACTCTGGACGAGTTTTGCACACGGTACGGGGAACCGATGGCGAAGATGGGCGTGATGGATGGCTCTGCAAAGGAGAAGGTTGAGCAGACCGGAAACGTCTTGGGTCTGCAGGAAACCAATATAGTTCTCGGTCAATACAAGGTAAGTTTCCAGTGCCAGTTTATCATGCCATTCAAGGATTCTGATCGTCTTACTCTTAACCTAGGTCTTCTTGTCTCAAGCTGCATTCCACTCTCTCGAAGACCGTCTCCGTTCTCTTGATGTGGAGGAGCAGAACGAAACCGCCTCCGCAATGCGGAGGCAGAAGCTGGCCTTGATATTCGCTCAATAGGCGACCCGTATGCTCCGTATGCATCCCCAGGACTTCCCCCAGACGACTACGCGGATCCCTACAACCAAGTATCTTCCCAAGCACACGTCCCGCTCGTGGCCAACCCCTCTCCATTCCAACGTGGAAATCTCTACAAAGACGATTACGAGGACCGTAAATCTTTCCGTTCTGCAATTTCGACAACCGGAGTCGACTGGCGTCCAACCGGGAAGAGACCAACTCCAACTATGGTTCCGAGTCATACGCGCCTTCCAGGAACATGTTCCAGAACGCTGATAAGGAAGGATTGATTGCTAAAGAGGCTCTTGCGGGTGAAATCATGGAGAACGAAACAACCGGAGTCGTCAAGGAGACGTCGGCTCGTCGACGCTGGGTCTTGCTATGCTGGCTCCTAACCTGGTGGATACCATCCATTTTCCTCAAATGGTTCGGCCGGATGAAACGCGAGGACGTCCGTCAAGCTTGGCGGGAGAAGTTCGCACTCAACGTCATCATTTGGTTCATCTGTGCTTGTGCGGTTTTCGTCATTGCCGTTCTTGGGGTTGTCATCTGTCCCACAGAACACGTCTTCAGCACCTCGGAGCTTGCATCGCATTCCTTTTCAAACTCGGCGAATAATGTCTACACCGCAATCCGTGGTGAGGTGTTTGACCTCACGCAAGTTGCGGCGTCGTCAGGAGATCCGGCGGTGCTCAAACCTGTGTGGCTCGCAATGCGTTCACCCGCGACCACAGGAAAGTGCTTCTTGTGGTACCGTTTTGCGGGGCAAGGTCACTGGCACGTCATTTTTCCGTTTATACTAAGTCGGATCGTCATAGTAGTATTATCTTTGTCTTATCTTTGTCTTAATCAATTTACATGTAGTGACTATTCACATGACTTAAGATGACTTAGATGACAGTGACGAAAATCCATTAAGACTAAATTAAGAAAGGGTGTAAGTCAGCCACCCTACTTACTTGTCTTAGATGAACTTAACTGTTTAAGAGTATTTAAGTCATCATTAAACAAATTGAGGTTTTCCTGATGAGCTCAATTCCCATATAGGCTGTGATGAGATCCTTGACAGCACCAAATCTAAGACATTCATCGACTCCAGCAGCCCCAGGAAAGTGCGTTCGGGTGGATTTTATGACTCGTTCATACGAATTTTGAGATGCATGTTCAAGGGCTAAATAGGTCGCAATACTGTGTTGGATACCGGGACTGTTGATTTGAAGCGGGGCATCAGGCGGGTTGCGTAGTCTTGTAAGGGTTGATGGGGTCATCTTAGCAATAGGATCTTCAAAAGATGCATTACGGAGGAGATTGATAAACAACATGGTATTCTGCAATTTGGGAATGACAGTGAGCCAAGTGAGGTCACCAATGTCAATGTGGGGTGGTCGTCTTCTGTCGTACACGATTTGACGTCTGTGGGGAATAGGCAGGAGGTTTGGGGCCTCTTGAGGTCTCTCGGGAGGGGGTGGGGGAGTAGGGGAACGTTCAGGGATGTTGATTAGAGGTGGAGGGCTAGGAGAGCATTCTGGGAAGTGTGCAGGAAGACAATCTTCTTGATGATCAATGTCCTGCAGAAACGCCGCAGGGGAGGAGGGGTAATGAAAGTGAACAGGAGAAGGAGACCGCTTGGGATGAGGGGGAGAGTCCTTGTCCTGCCGAGCTTGTTCGGGCTAGTATAGAGTGAAAAATTGTTCTATACTACTATTGAGAAGGAACATCCCTCTGGAGAAACATTTGCTTTGTTTTGAGCAGACTTTCATCTGCCAAGTTGACGCTGCACATCTGGATTCTCGTGTGCATGCTTGGCTAAGGATCATAGGGCAGCAGCCTGTTGCGCCGCTCAAGATACCATACCAGTACTTGGATTGGCCTCATGGTCTGGCTGAGGCACCAAAGGGACCTCCGATTGCCCTTCTTCCAGATTTACAGCAGCAGAACGGGAGACAAATGAATGAGCGGCATCTAGAGACATAGCTCTAGTTGCTTTGATTCTGTGACGCTTGTCCTCGTTGGCTTCAGCCAAGTGTCGGTAGAATGTGCGCTCGGGGAGACTGCGGGGCTGTCCATTACAATGCTTTTCACAGACACAGACCCATTGTTTGACTTGTTGAATCGAGGGACCGGGTTCCGAATCCATTGTGTAGCGGATGAGTAGCGCTACAATTGAATTTACGGTTGCAATGTTGCAGGATGTTGAGGGGTGTGGAAGGCGTGTCTAACACACTTATGATACGATTGATGTGATTGATGCGATGCACACGATACGTGAGAGCGTATGTGACATTGCTAAGTACTGCAAATTACTACATGGTACGTATCAAAAATTGGTTTGTGAAAATAATCGCTCGGCCAGGTTAAGAAGTGGTAACCCCTGCTCCCACCCCGTCATAACCAGTTTTCACTGGGCCTCAGTGCTCAGCGACTCGCTTACTCGCATTCGACAGTCAAGATGGCATGCCCCACCGCTTGACAAGTCCTCCCTTGGCAAAGGAGGTGAAAGTGTCACATGGACACGCTTGTTGAAGTCTGCACCTGGAACCCACCAAGTCCTCCCTTAGCAAAGGAGGTGAAATTGTCATTGGACATGCTTGTTGATAAGGCTCTGCTGACTCAAAACTACTATGGAAGGGAGTCCTCCCTTGATAAAGGAGGTTCGCAGTGGCATAGTCACGCTCTGCCATGTCCAAAATGACAGTAAGCTATGATGGGTGAGTATCCTCTTAATCATTGTGCTTGTCGCCTGGCCCGTTTTTTTAGTTGTGTATTGGCTGTCTGATTCCCACAACCTCTTTGGTTGTCACTGGTGGTTGGAGAGTTGAATGTTAAACCTGCCAAGCCCTCCCTTAGTAAAGGAGGTTTGCAGGAGCTCTAGCTCCACTCAGATGAAGGGGTGGTCATCATGCTACCTGCAAGGTGGCCACAACTACCTCGCTGCCAAGTCCTGTAAAAGGGTGTCCCTGGTGGACATAGACTTTGTAACAGAGGGGAATCAGGTTCTAAAAACCATCCAATATGGTCATAGGACACCCTCGGCCTTGCTGTCACTGCATTGTAGCTTGCCTGCAGGGTAGCAATGTAAATGGCAAGGTGGTTAGTCAGAGCACATCATACTTTAGCAAGGCAGTGGACTCTTACTAGATTGCAAATCCATACATAGTACCCTAGTGTCTACAAAGGAAGCTCTAGTAAGGGAATGGGAAGCTCTGGTTTGAATTGGTCACTCAAACTGGGGTGAGCCGTGGTGTTCTTAGGTAGTCCCTTTGTATGGCCTGAGAGAACAAAATCCCCTGCCAGTTGGCTTTAAGTTCCACAAAGAACTAGCCAGCTCATGTTATTTCCATGAGACACTATGTAGTGGTGGGCCTTGCAAGAGAGTCCTTTACTTGGGTCCCTCGAACATAGTCTTGAGCCAGGCACCACCCATCAGAAAGTACTCACCATCCTCAACTATATGGATACTGTTGGACTCAACCTCCCAATATTCCTTGATCTACTCAGCTGGGGGGATCAGGCTTGTGTTGAGAACAGGAAGATCAACTACGAACAGACTTCCTTGATGGTCAGCGAGGAGCTTCCATCCATTCTCGCACGTTGGCACAAACTGCCACAATCTTCTGGCAGTAGGAGTGCTCGCACCGAGGGTGCCAGTCATATTGTCAAGCGTTTCGCGTTTGACTGTGTTGCGTCCATAATTGAGTCGGAATTAGAGGGAGTGAGCAAGACAATGCGATGTCCTGCTGAAGAATTATCTACAGAGGGGCTGGCTGGCTTGCAGATCGGGGATCTTATCCTCAAACTCAGCAGTCCGGACTTTGATGGTACTCCAAAGTTCTGGTCGCTGCTTCGTCGTCTCATGTGCACGAAATGCCAGTGAGATTGCCACATGCAAAAGGACACAGATCTTGTATGTACAATGACTGATGTATGCATGACTTTATTGATGGAAATGTGTGGGTGTAGATCGTACTCTTGGTGATCTGTCAGATCGAGAAATCCCGCTCCAACCAGCACAGCCATTTTGCAAAACTTCTCACCACATTCCTTCGCTCCCAGGGTACACCAGCCAAGAGCATTGATCTTTTGCAGGCCTTTGGCCTCACAATGAGCCATCAACGGTCCAATCGTGCTCTGAAACAGATCTCAGTGAACAAGATGCAGATGGTGCGACAAATGGTGCAAACATTACCCTTTGTTGTTACCCATGATAATGTCAACATTCTGTTTCGTGTTTATACACAGCGACTCGACAGCCAGAGTCATTTCGACTCTGGTACTGCCTCAACCATCTTCTTCCAACCCAATGCACCTCCTGAGCCACCACTGTCAAACCGCATGTTGCAAGAATCCTGTGCTCAAGGCCACAAATTTCCCCTCACCATCCTGGAGATCTTTGACCTTGCCAATGCTGCCACTTCAAGCCAGTTCGAATGAGACGTGTATTGTGTATTGCACTATCTCCTGGACAGCACAGACTTTCAATTCCCCTCATATTCTCACCATAATCATCCCAGCTTCACTCCTCCCTCTGCCATCAATCCCTTACCCATGGGTGATGTCTACATAACACGCCAGTTCATGCTTGGTACTGAACACATCGAGGAAGCCAGCTATGATGGCAATGCTCAAGTGATGCAGGCAATTGCACATCAATTGGATCTTGACTCCGAGGAGGAAATGCAGAAGACTGGCCTTGAGCGAGTTATTGTCTGGGTAGGCGATCAATTGACTGTCAAATGTCTACATGGACTATACAAGCTCCGTGCACAAGATTACAACTCATATGATCGCCTAGATTGGCTGATAGTAATCTTTGGCTGGTTTCATCTTCAAATGGCCTTTGCTAATTCCATTCACAAGCAGTATCTGGGCACAACTGCTGGGCGAGGACTTATGCATGCATTCACACTACTGGAGCGCAAAGGGCTTCAGTCTGTTAAGACTGCTGGACCCTTTTATCAAAACCTTCATGATGCTATTGTATGTGTTGCTGAGGCTCACTTTCGGGCTTGCTGGAAGGTGGTTGGCAAGGTTGATCATCTTTATGACCTGCAAACCAAGTCTCCAGAGGAACTCTATGATCTTGCAAGGGATATTGTTGCAAGTCTTGCTGCCAGCAGTTCTATTGAAGACATGGACCTGCTTCCTGAAGACAAACAAGATGAAGAGCTATGAAATGCCATTTTGTGGAATGGTGACGTGCTCAGGTATCTTGATCTGGATCAGAGGATATGATGTGGTGATGTTGGAGTCATGGAACAAAGTCTACCCCATCTGGCATGTCGTTTTGCAGGTAGTGGCAACTCAAAGTATACCATTGAGGTACTGGAGCTCCTTCAAGGTCTCCATTATGAATGGCCCCCTGAAGTCTGGTATGCTAATTTGCCTTCATGGTCCATCCAAATGACAACCTTTATTAGTGACTTTGTGTGCCGCAAATGTTGGCTGGTGAACATGACTGGACAGCCCCAAGTATTCCTTCCCCTTGATAAAAGACAAGAGTATAATGTCAAGGCAATAAAGGTTCAAGGCACCAGCTCTTCCTTTGATCAATCCTTTTTTGATCATGTTTGTAGGTTACTGATAAGATTCAAGGACCCAATGCTTCTTGGGAACTTCTCAAATCACGTAGTCCTGCTATTCCAATGTTACAGGCTATCCGAAAACACATGGAGCGACAAATTTTCAAGATACATCAAGGAAAGTCTCACACTGATCCCAGCAAAGAGAGAGACATCCAACTGCTAGAAAACTCGTATCAAAGCTCAGAAGTGCACAGCAAGCAAAATGGGCGGACATTACAACACCGGTCCGATGTGGTGGTAGATCTAGTCTCGGTAGGAGCGGCCAAACTATCAATGAAAAAAACCTTGTAAAATTGGTGGACTCAGAGGGATTTGATACAAGCAACTACAGAGGATTGGTCCTAAACATCACTATATACGCTTGTTATGCTTCCAGCTCGAATGGGAGACAGGGGTACTAGAGGAAACATTGGCATTGTGACCCGAACGTGCACATTTATGCAGTGATGAGGTTGGGGGACACTCTGGGGTATAAATCTCGAATGAAAAGTCATTTGCGGAGGGTAGCGCAGTGCTGCCACCCTGTGCACACGTCAATAATGGGAACTGTAGAGGGGGTGAGTCATCGCATAACATGCCAGTGGAATTGGGTCGACACACATTCCTGTGCTATGGAGAGAGCAGCATTCTACAAAACTCCATTGAACATGATTGAATATGATCAAACAATGCCACTTACATGTTTGGGGGCATAGGAGACTGATATTCGACCTTTGATGGTAGGTCTTGAGTGCTGAAGCACCTGGTGCCTGGAATATCAAGGTTTTCCTTGGCAGCCCGATCCAACTGTGAAGACGGGTGGTGAGCATGAGTCTGAGTTCCCAAAAGATCAGTGCTGACCACTTTCCACTCATTTTCCTGCTTCCTGGCAGTTTGATCAGCCACTTTCTTCACTTCCCGATGCATGCGGTAGTCCGTGTCAAGCTTGGCAACCAGACTGAGAACCTGTTGCCCGTACCTGTCAACAAATGCCCATGGAGTGGGCAGGGACGACCGCAAGTCATCAGTTGTCCTGAGTTGACAATTGGAAGCGATTGTGGTGAGGACGGGATCGGGGAGGATGGCAATGGCAGTAAACATTGAGTGAGGGAAGTCATGGCGTCAGGTCTGGATGTGCCAGCCTCGGAGTGCATGACAAACGTCTTGAAGGTGCTGTTGTGTGCGATGGCTGATGTGGGGCTTACAACGGGAGGGGTTGGGTTGGGGATCTGGCAAGTTGGACTCAGAATCTGAGTCCAGGTCCATCTTGCAGTGGGAAGCTGCAGTGCCCGCACACTGGTTGCCGGCGTCATTCGTGCAGTTGTCACAGCACTGTTGTGACTGAGGGACTAGGTGGTATTAAACGATGATGTAGGAAATACCGTGGACTTTACGTACCTCGTCCAGGTGGGTTGTTGAATAGTTTGTCTGCTACATCTCTGTGGCACTTGTGCGTTTCAACAAACTTGCGCAACATCAGGTCAACTTTCTTGCGGTAAGTGGGTTCATCTTCTTCATTGTTTCCTTCTCCACCTGACTCATCTCCTTTGTTTTTTTTTGGAGGTCTTGTGACGCTCCACCAACCTGCCGAAGGACGGAAGCTTTGACACACAATAATGCATGCGCTTGAATGTCTGGTGACCTCCCTGCATGCCCTGCCTGCTGTAGCCAAACCGTCAATGATGGCGGGACACCCAGTTGTCCAACAAATGTGATATCAGGTATGTCGAGGCCCTACAGAACAAATCCTTAGACTCATTGTTGGCGTTTGAGTGGCATGGTGCTCGTGACTTACCATACCCCCAATCTCCGTGACCCACAAGACTCACCACTCACCACTTACAAAGCACTCAAGCTCGCGGGTCTTCGCTCGCTCGCTATGGCAAGCATTCAAGAATCCCACAGTGTGACGAAGATGCAGCAGCAAACAGGATTGCCAGTGCTGCCACCTGTGCTGCGAGTTAACAACTCGATTGACAAAAATAAGTGCATGCGGTATATTTTCCGCCGCAGAGACCCCCTCATACAGAAAATCAAATGCTGAATAATATGTAGATTTGAGGATTATGGCAATGTCTTGATAGATATTTGGGCAATTATTGCCTAAATTAAGGTGAAATGATCTTGTGGGACTGATATGCAGGATACTGCAAACCTCGTGCAGTGCATCTGGTGTAATTGTTGCGGAGGTGGCATAAATGGGTATGTGGGTGGGTATATAGGAACGAAGCTTACCCAACTTGCTGTATGTGGGGCAGAAATCTCTTCCCCATTGTACAATGCAGTGGGCTTCATCAACCACGATGCCAAGAAGGTGTTCATGATAGACAGACGAGCAGAGTAGACCATTGAAGTAAGTATTTGTTATAACCATCTCGGGCGAGGTATAGATGACCTGATATCTATGTTGTTCAAGATCCTGATGCAGGTGGGCCATGAGATCATGTCAAGATGTGAGCAGAACACAACGCTACCCATCGAAGAGTCTCGCAATCAGTGTTATGATTGAAAGCTACGGTAGTAAGTCCCATTTTCAGACATCAAACAACCTGTGTATAGTAAGCCTCGGTTTGCGTCATGAAGATGAATGTCTTACTTGGTCCTCTTCAAGTGAGTTCAGTGGTGAGAGAACTATGAGTATCCCATTGTCACGAAGTATGGCTGGCATCAGAAAAGGTAGAGTTTTCCCAGAACCAGGGCCTGCTAGGATAGTACAGTCAAGCCCAAGAATGAAAGCCTCAGCTGCATCCAACTGCCATGGATATGGTGCTCGATTGGCACACCTTTTGAGGCAAGCTTCGACAAGTGTCTGTCGAGTTTCCTCAGAGCAGTAGGATGACTGCTGCTGAGCTGTCTCACAAGATTGGTGGAGGTTTTCATATGATCTTTGCTTTTCTTCAGAATGGGAGCATGATTCAGTAAGGACAG
This sequence comes from Boletus reticulatus, assembly GCA_038093535.1. NCBI lineage: Eukaryota > Fungi > Basidiomycota > Agaricomycetes > Boletales > Boletaceae > Boletus > Boletus reticulatus. Next base: position 10,454 of record JBBPSJ010000408.1, read on the forward strand.
TGGACATTAGCTCCGAGAGAGAGCATGTAGGTTGAATACAGTGTAAGTGGCTTATACAGACAGGGACTCCATCCGAGTTAGACTTAGCAAAAAAACAACCAGACTATGTGACCATGACAGTACCCTAAGAGGTTCAAAATATGAATTGGGATGACCAGCATAACTCGATACCCTCATCGCCTGACAGATTAGTCTCGAGTCATCCGATTTGGGAGCTCCCTGGAACCTTCCACTCACCAAAACATCTGGAGACATCTGTCAGGCGACAAGGGTATTGAGTCATGCTGGTCATCCCAATTCATATTTTGAACCTCTTATGGTACTGTCACGGTCACATAGTCTGGTTGTTTTTTTGCTAAGTCTAACTCAGGTGGAGTCCATGTCTTCAATAGAACTGCTGGCAGCAAGACTTGCAACAATATCCCTTGCAAGATCATAGAGTTCCTCTGGAGACTTGGTTTGCAGGTCATAAAGATGATCAACCTTGCCAACCACCTTCCAGCAAGCCCGAAAGTGAGCCTCAGCAACACATACAATAGCATCATGAAGGTTTTGATAAAAGGGTCCAGCAGTCTTAACAGACTGAAGCCCTTTGCGCTCCAGTAGTGTGAATGCATGCATAAGTCCTCGCCCAGCAGTTGTGCCCAGATACTGCTTGTGAATGGAATTAGCAAAGGCCATTTGAAGATGAAACCAGCCAAAGATTACTATCAGCCAATCTAGGCGATCATATGAGTTGTAATCTTGTGCACGGAGCTTGTATAGTCCATGTAGACATTTGACAGTCAATTGATCGCCTACCCAGACAATAACTCGCTCAAGGCCAGTCTTCTGCATTTCCTCCTCGGAGTCAAGATCCAATTGATGTGCAATTGCCTGCATCACTTGAGCATTGCCATCATAGCTGGCTTCCTCGATGTGTTCAGTACCAAGCATGAACTGGCGTGTTATGTAGACATCACCCATGGGTAAGGGATTGATGGCAGAGGGAGGAGTGAAGCTGGGATGATTATGGTGAGAATATGAGGGGAATTGAAAGTCTGTGCTGTCCAGGAGATAGTGCAATACACAATACACGTCTCATTCGAACTGGCTTGAAGTGGCAGCATTGGCAAGGTCAAAGATCTCCAGGATGGTGAGGGGAAATTTGTGGCCTTGAGCACAGGATTCTTGCAACATGCGGTTTGACAGTGGTGGCTCAGGAGGTGCATTGGGTTGGAAGAAGATGGTTGAGGCAGTACCAGAGTCGAAATGACTCTGGCTGTCGAGTCGCTGTGTATAAACACGAAACAGAATGTTGACATTATCATGGGTAACAACAAAGGGTAATGTTTGCACCATTTGTCGCACCATCTGCATCTTGTTCACTGAGATCTGTTTCAGAGCACGATTGGACCGTTGATGGCTCATTGTGAGGCCAAAGGCCTGCAAAAGATCAATGCTCTTGGCTGGTGTACCCTGGGAGCGAAGGAATGTGTAACACACAGCGTAGTGTTAATGTAGCGTGCTGCGAAACGGGGCGAAGAACGTGCGAGAAATAGACAAGGAGTGTAACTCAAGTATAGGCCGAGCTTCGAGACAATGCAAAGCCTAGGCGGATCTCTTCTATCCACAGGTACCTGAGAGGCTCTCTGGGACTCGAAGATGGTGGACTAGAAACAACACTGATATTGCATAGAACTAGCTGTGGAATTACAGGAGCGGAACGACGAGTATTTATATGGTAGGCCCCTAATCTAGATGAAGGATATAAATGGATGCGCAGCATCTGTAGTCCAAAGGCTATGTGTGCGCAGCACGAATCAATGAAATATAAAGGAGGCTATGCCACAGCTATAAAGTCTGAATAAAGGGCTGTGGTGGAAACAGAACAGAAGTCTATATAAGGTATAGGCGGGGCGCCGTGACAGACAGAAAGAGATAGAGATTGAGAGACATATCTGGTAGTACATGTGGAGGACGACTCCACTACGAATACAGCCATGTATGGCGAGAGAACAAGTCTGGTAGACGAGTGAACAAGAAGGCATAAAGAAAAAGTAGTACCCCCTTGTAAACTGTAACATTACCCCCTGTGTACGGTTGAAGCACCTGTGAGACATTTAGCTACTCTGGTCTCCCTCGTTGACCTCGTAGTCGGTGAGATCCACATCGTCGAAGGGGTTATGGTGAGTGGGACAGAGGTCGTCGGCATGACCAAATTCTCCACAGAGGAGACAGCAGCAGCGAGGACACCAGGCCTGGATATGACTGGGAGTGGTGGTGTGACAGAGGGGACACTCATAGTGGGGGCATTCCGCATGGAGATGCCCTCGTTGGGTGCAGGTGAAACAGTGAGTGAGGTTCTGGCGAGCGGGTCAAGCGGAAGTAGGAGGTAGGAGGGGGGAAGGAAAGTGGTCTACGTTGATTGGGTTGGATGAAGAACCCAGCGTTGGTGAGGGCGAAGTGGCATGGTCCTTATCATAGCAACCAGAGGTGGGAAGCAGAGTTGCCTGTTGCGGTTTTCCTCGATCTCCTGAAGAACGTTGGCCCACAGCTTGTGCTGTGGAGCTGGGTAATCCGAACGAAATTTCTCCACCACCCCGTTTGACATGACGAGCATGGCTGGCAGGGGTCGGAGTGGTTGGGTGGCTATGGACTGGAAGAGTTCCTCCTCACTCTGGCTCAGGAGTCCCAGATCCAAGTAGAGGGACGGTTGTGAGGAATTGCAAGACGTCGGGGTGGTCAGCAGGGAGCATGGCGAGGGGGAGTTGTCCGGGAACAGTATTGCTGCTAGGTCCTCCAGCAGGGACAACACTTCCACCTCTGGGAGGTGGGCAAGTTGCGGTATTTGCTGGAGGCGGGATAGGGAGTGGCTCTGGGGATGTGGTGTCAGGGGACGAGGAATGGGAGTCTGGGCCGATCGTGGAGTCGTCGTCCCAGAGAGAGTTTCGAGGGTGTGGAACATTGTGGGCCCAAGGGTTGGTGTCCCACACATTGGAATTGGGGTTGAGATAATATGTCCATAGATTGGCTGGTAAGGCCTGGACGATTGGGTGCAGAACGTGCATGAACAGTGGGATGGGAAGTCCCTGAACGACATCTGCGAATCCGTGGTCATGGAGGGCATCCAGGACGAGGTTGCAGGAGGTGTATATGGCCTGTCCCATAGCGGCGGCGTAGACAGGCAG
>JBBPSJ010000409.1:0-13530 GCA_038093535.1 Boletus reticulatus
GTTGCAAAAATGTGGAAGACCATTACCACTGAATACGAGTCGAAGACATCCTTAGTCCAAGCAGATCTCCGTGCAAAATTTCAGAATCTCTCTTGTCCCGAAAGAGGTGATTTACGAGCTCATCTTGATAAGCTCCGAGCCAGTCGCGAAGAGCTTGCTGCTGTTGGAGTCAGCTTGACGAATGCTGAATATTCCTCCAACATTATCCGATCCCTTTCCCGAACCTATCAGAACTATGTCGCCCATCTCTCGTCTGCAGCACACCTGCTAAGCAAGGAGATTTCGGCCGACGACCTGATGAACTATGTCATCCAGGAACATGATAGACTTTCGACCACCAAATCTGATTCCAAGGAGAAGAGCGTAGCTCTGTCTGCCGCGGGAAAATCCACAGGCGGAAATGGGAAGCAACAGAAGTCGCAGCAGAAACCTCGAGGAGTTTGCTGGAACTGTGGCGGAAAAGGCCACAGACAGGACCAATGTCCGAGTCCCCCCCAGGACAGCTCTGAGAAGTCGAGCACTGGAGGTGGAAAGACGTCGTCTGGCAACTCAAAGGGAAAGGTGCCTGAGAAAGGAAGCACCGCAAACACGACTCAAGCACGTGACGAGGACGGAGCCTGGGCTGTATGTGCTGTCGACACATATGACAGTGATGGAGATAGTATCCCCGACCTCCTTGACACTGAATCCGACTCAGATGACTGGTTCTCTGAGGTTGATGAAGACGAGCCTACCAATTGGGAGAATACCGTCCATCCATGCGCTGATGAGGAGGCTCCTGCGACACTCGCTCTTGCTGTAATTGAACCTGTCGATTCCGACACTACGGTTGAGCTTTACGACTCAGGCTCTACACACCATCTATCCCCTTATCGCAATCACTTCGTGTCTTTCTGCGACACACCTCCGAGAAGCTTTGATGCCGCAAATCAGCAGTCATTCAGTGCCACTGGAATAGGAGACATGCTGGTGAAGGTCCCGAACGGCGTTGATGAGTCAACAGTCCGTCTGACCGAAGTCTTATATGCACCCGAGATTGGGTACACTCTTGTCTCTATTGGTCGCATCGATGATGCTGGATGCACAGCGACATTTGGCAAAGGGTGTTGTACCATCACGACGAGCAGTGGTACAGTTATCAGGAAGATCCCGAAGTCCCCGAAGGGCCTATATCGTGTTGAGCACGACACCTTTACAGGAACCGCTAATGCAGCTGAACAACGTCTTACCGTGATGGAATTGCATCGCTGCATGGGGCACATAAGTGTCGACGCAGCAAAGCAACTTGTTTCGAAAGGTTTCGTCACTGGGGTACAGCTTGTACCATCAAGCAGTTCCAAAAATGTAATTTGTGACTCCTGTGTCGCAGCGAAGGCGAAGCGCCACCCGGTACCACATCAGGAAACCTACATTTTTTCTGGGTAATTTAGATAAATGACAAGACTGATAGGCCTGAATGGACTAATCAATGATAGATTGACTGAACTGACTGAACTGATTTACTGACAAGCTGATAGGCTAATATATTGAATGGACTGGTTGACTAACCAACTATCTAGCTGACAAATTGATAAACCTGACAAACCTGACTGACTGACCAACTGACCAACTGATGTGACTGACAGAACTGACTAACTGGTCAGCTGATGGCCTAATAGGCTGAATTGGCTGATTGACTGACAACCTGACTCACTGATAGACTGACATTACTGACTGACTGGTTGACTGACTGACTGATGGGATGATAGGACTGGCAGGACTGACAAGATGATCAACTGACTTACTGGGTGGACTGATGGGACTGATATCACTGGTGAATTGACATGCTGATTTGCTGATAGCCCTGAGAATGTTGATAGCAATGAATTACTTATGAATGATAGCCCTGATAGCATGCTGTCAGTCAGGTCAGACAAGTCAGAAAGGTCATTGATTTTGATAACTCAGAAAAAATGTAGGTTTGCTGATGCAAAGGAGCGTGAAGGGACACGTTCAACTGTGTACAGCGGCGAGATCCACTCGGATCTTTGGGGTCCAGCACCTGTCGAATCACTAGGCGGGCGGCGCTACTATGTGTCATTCACGGATGACAAGACGCGCGAGATGAAACTCTACCTACTTTGTGCCAAATCGGAGACCTTCGAAACCTACAAGAAGTTCGAGGCCTGGGCAGCGAAACAGCGAAACGCGCCTATTGGATGCCTACACACAGATCGGGGAGGAGAATTTATGAGTGACGAGTTCACTACTCACCTCGAGTCTCAAGGCACAATGAGAAAGCTTACCGTGCACGATACACCGCAGCAGAACAGTGTAGCTGAGCGGTTAAATGGCATCCTCGTCGCGAAGGTCCGCGCGATGCTTCACGACGCAAAACTCCCTCAATACTTGTGGGGGGAGGCGATGAACCATGCTGTCTGGCTGAAAAACAGGACATCGACGAAGGCGCTTGACGGCAAGACCCCGTATGAGGCCGTGACCAATCGTCCACCTGATCTTGCTGATATCCACCCCTGGGGTTGCCGTGTCTGGGTACGAAGCGAGAATGCTACGAAGTTAGGAAGTCAGGTGAATGAAGGACGTTGGATGGGACTTGACTCACAGAGCAAAGGACACCGAGTCCTCTGGCCGTCGAAGCGCACCGTCACGGTTGAGCGGAACATCCGTTTTGCACGCGGTGACAACGATGTCGCTGTCAGCGGCGCTGACGAGCTTGAGGGGGAGTATGGAAGTGCTGAGACCACGCCCGACATGGCCGTCGACAGCGCACATCGCGCACAAGCCCCTACACCTAAAAACGAGTCAGATGTAGTGAAAACAAGTGAAAATGACACCCCATCACCTACCGTCGCTCCTCGCCGCTCATCTTGTGTCCCGCAACCTAGTCGCTACGTGCGTAACATCCTTGCTGGCGCTGGCTCCACTACTGGTCAAAACGATCAGCCAGCCCTTCCCACTGGTGTTCTGACCCGAAACGAGGCAAAACCGTTACAGGCGACAATTGAAGAGGTCCAAGAGCCGAGCGTGGCTGTGTTGGCAGCCGCTGTCGCAGATGCTGAGGGTCTAGAGCCGAGAAATGTGGAGGAAGTGCGGCGTCGTGCTGATTGGCCGAAATGGGATGAAGTGATCCGTGAGGAGCTTGGACGGCTCAAGAGCGCGGGAACCTGGACCGTTGTTGACAAGCCAGACGGAGTGAACGTTGTAGGCAGCAAATGGGTATTCAAGGTGAAGAAAGATGCCGCGGGTCAAATTGAGCGTTACCGCGCTAGATTAGTCGCTCAAGGCTTCACGCAAGTTCCCGGCGTCGATTACTTTGACACTTTCGCACCTGTAGCAAAACTCGCATCCATCCAGACTGTCCTTGCAACCGCCGCTGTCAACGATTGGGAAATCCAACAACTCGATGTCAAGAGCGCGTACCTCAATGGGGAACTGGATTCTGCCGAAATGATCTTTATGCGACAACCACCAGGCTATGCTATCCCTGGACAAGAGCAACGCGTCCTATGCCTTGTCAAATCTATCTACGGACTTAAGCAAAGCGGTCGTCGCTGGTACGAGAAGCTATTCGACATCCTTACTTCCCAAGGCCTCACCCGTTGTGAATCTGACCATGCTGTTTTCTTCCGCCGAGAGGGAGATGACATAATCATTATTACAGTGCATGTCGACGACATGTTACTTGCGTCTAGCAGCCCCACCTTACTGGCTGAGACGAAGAACAAACTCAGACTGGTCGTGGAAGTATCTGACTTAGGTGACATCCACTGGCTTTTAGGCTTCGAGATCAAGCGAGACCACGAGCCTCACTCGCTCACAATCTCGCAAAAGTCATATATCGAGTCCATCGTGAAGCGCTACCACATGGAGGAAGCCAAGCCCTTATCTATTCCCATGGATCCAAATGTACACCTCTCGAAGTCACAGGCTCCTACGACGACGCAGGAAATCGCGGAGATGCGCGACATTCCGTATCGCGAGATAGTAGGATCGCTGACCTACGCTGCAATCAGAAGTCGACCCGACATTGCATACGCCACCTCTATACTCTCTCGCTTCAGTGAAAACCCTGGACGCGTCCACTGGGAGGCTGCGAAAAGAGTTGTCCGCTACCTAAAGGGTACGGCAGATTGGGGCATTGCATTCGGGCCCGGTCATGAGGACACGGGTATGGTAGGGTACACTGATGCTGACGGAAACTCGAATGAAGATCGTCACGCGATATCAGGCTATGCCTTCATGCTTAACGGAGGCCCGATCTCTTGGTCTGTCAAGACACAGGAGATTATCGTGCTATCTACAACGGAGGCAGAATATGTTGCCGCTACGCACGCCACTAAAGAGGCAATGTGGCTGCGCTCATTCGTCGGTGAAGTTTTCGGTCCCGTCGACAATGCCACAACTCTATTCTGCGACAATCAATCTGCCATTGCGCTCGCGAAAGATGACAAGTTCCACGCCCGTACCAAACACATCAATATCCGCTACCATTTCATTCGCTACATCATTGAGAATGGCACTATCGACCTTACCTACTGCCCGACGGACGACATGATCGCGGACACGCTGACTAAGGCACTACCCAACGCAAAGGCGAAGCATTTTGCTGTCGCGCTCGGCCTACGCCCGGCTTGAAGGGGGAGTGTCAGTCGAGGTCAAGCCATCGTATGGTATGGACTGATGATTGACATTGTTCCTATTCATACATTACCATTCGTTTCGTTGCGACGTCTGTCGCTCGTTATCTATCATTTGTGCCTGGCCATTTGGCCATTTATACTCGACCGTATACGATAGGCACCTCAGCTCGTTCCCCGAACTACGCTGAGGTGAGATACCCGTTTTTACACTCTGATACTAGCACTTGCTTATTTGTATGCTAGATCTTATTACTAGGTATCTATTGAATATCAGCTCGTTCCCCGAACTACGCTGAGATCTTATTACTAGCTGCGCACGTAACCTCTAATATCATGTTGAGTGGCACCTTTACCTGTAATTTTGAATATTCAGACCCGACAATTGTCGCGAATAGGTGGAACTTCGATCGCAACACACTCTCTCCCTCATGCTGAACATTCATTGTTGCGAGCAGGTGTAGCCTGCCACACCCATTGCTGTCGCTGAACATTCAGTATGCCGAACATTCAGTATTACTGACCATGCACCGCCGAGCGTCGTAGTTTGTGTCACACTGGTAGTTGTTGCATGCGTTCGGTACTGATCACTGAGGGTATCACCCGCGTCAGCGCTAGTCCTGATGCCGCTGAACGTTCATTACTGTGAGTGCCGGCCGTGTCCAGTAGGTATTGCCTGCGTCTGCACGCTGAATGTTCATGCTGAATGTTCATTGCTGTGAGTGCCGGCTGTGTCCACTGGTAGGTATCACCTGCGTCGGCACGAGTCCTGACGCTGAACATTCATGAATCTTGAATGTTCACCGGCCGTGTCCAATGCTGAATGTTCATTGCTCTGAGTGTCGGCTGTGTCCACTGGTAGGTATTGCCTGCGTTGGCACGGGTCCTGATGCTGAACGTTCAATGTTGAACGTTCGTTGCTGTGAGTGCTGGCCATGTCCAGTGAACATTGAACATTGAATGTTCATTGCTGTGAGTGCTGGCCATGCCGCTGCTGAATGTTCAACATTGTGGTAGACGTCGCCAATAGGCGCTAGCAGTACCGACCGTACCATACTGAATACCCACTGTGGTGGATGTTACCTGAGTGATGTTCGACGTCAAATCTTCACTCGTGTCATCTATGTCCAACTTGTCTGTTGCAGAATGCTCACTGTAGGGGGGATTGCACTCACCCAGTACTGAATGCGCCGCCACTGAACGTTCAGTTAAAGTGTCATCCATGATCAGCATTTTAATGTGCTGCCGTCAAAGGTTGAACGTTCATCATCGAGGGTGCGTCCGGTACACTCATTCATTGCGTCACATCTCAACATTCAGTGCTACGGTGCTTGTAGACAATAAGTGCCTCGTGCCTTGTCGACCACATGGGGATCTGATTAATGGAAGGAATTCTGAATCTAAGTATGGTAGATATTAAGGTTTAGTTACACGGTGTTTGCCTCGCAATTAGTCAAACGGGAGTCAAATTCGCCCCACAATGCACGGAAGTGACCATAGAGACATAGCCGTATCCTGGCCTGGCAGTTTGCATATGCCTGAAATCCTTCGTCAACCGGATCAATTTGACACCGCAAAGCGGCGTGACTTGTCCACCAGCCTGCATGCCAGTGCAAGTACCAGAGAATTCTAGTCATCTCCTCAGTGAGGAGACTGGTCTCTTCTGCCCACCTCATGTAGCGAGCTCGTGACCTACACCATTCAATTCATAGGGCTGCAAAAATGCTGAGCTCAATCAGATATGAGGTGAGATCTACGTACAATCCTGCATCCCTGAGTCCTCGGTTTCCGATGCTCCGATCGTGGTGTATATCCAGGATAACTGGCGTTGACCCTCTGATGCGATCATCAAAGATGCCGAGGGGTCCTCTGTGGCTTGCAAATCATTGTCTTTGAGTGGTCGAAAAATATTCTCCCAGCCGACGATGCCCAGAATGCCCGCGAGTGACCCAACCGCTGCCCACGCAACTCGGTACCTTATAGAACATGTACGGATTTTCCCCTCGACACCATCCAACGTGCTGCGTGCCCTTGTATTTGCACCCTGTCCACGGATGTTGCTGCGATTGAATGTCAATAGGTACGTGCACAACCGAATATGTTTTTGAATCTCCTCGAGGGCATCGAGAGCTTGTGCATGGCGTAGCTTAAATTCATACTGATGTAGACGCGGGTCAACCATTGTCGTGCGTGGAACTTGGGACGGTAACCATAGCTTGACCTTTGTGATGTCATCTGGCTCATCTTCACTGGCTTGTAGCCGCGAGACACCAGGCATGTACAGCAACTGGATGGAGCGCCAATTACTAACTTTCCGTTGAAGCCCATTTTTGTTGTGTTGGATCTTTGCTCGTTGACTGTCGGTCGCATCAGAGCCCAGCTTGGATGCTTCGGCTGCAAGTCTTTGTCTGATGGGATGATAAACTACGTGCAGTGTATATCAGGATATCAGTAAACACGTACTGTTGTTCCTCCAAGTCCAGCCCCAGAATGATAAGCTGAGTCGCAGACATGTCTGAATGTAGTGCGCTGCTAGGCCCTGCTTTTTGCTCCGCTGCCTCTGCCTCTGCCAGCTGAAGGCTTATTTTGGCAGTTGTAGGTGCTGGGTTGATGGGACTGAGCAGATCGACCGGTAAAATATCGATAATCACATTACCTTCAACCCGTATGGTGTAAGGGTTTGGTTGTTTTCGGTCTAGCTCCCAAGCCATAACCTCAGACCTCCAGACAGAGAGGCGTTCAGTTGGGATGCTGGTTTCGAGCTCTGTTAGTGCTGCATGGTGGATAGTACATTCCTTCATCGCCTCCTTTGTCTTCTTCGACAGCAAGGCACCTAATGGAAGCATTGAATGATGTAAAGGCAATGGTGATTAGACAACATGTAGTACTCACCCAATCCAACTAGTTTCTTCCAGTTCCAGTCACCGAAGTAGTCGTCGAGTGTGTCGCAACGAGATCCTGGACCCATCTGCTTTGTGCTACTAGCAGCCGGGTTTATGTTAGCCCATCCATGCTCTACTCCCTCGCCATCAGTCCGTCCTACTCCTGGTAGGAGATTGAGTGAGTACGAGATTTGACACGCAAGCTTGTGGGCATTAAGGTGAAATTTTGGAACGACAAAGTCGAGATCCTTGCTTGCTTGATCAGCGTGCATGCTCGGTGGAAGGGTGTCCATACGCGTCCATAGCTTCTTGTTCCATTGACAAGCGATATCATATGAGACGAAGATTTTCTGCACAGGTGTCTTGCTGAGGACGGAGAAAAAAAGATAGTCCATATTGATATACCTATCATGTTGTTAGCCGCACTTCAGCCTGACACGCCAGACTCACCTCTCGCCCTTTTGCAGGTCTCCTACAGCATTCGGTAATTTAAATCCATGGCGCGCACAATCAACTGCTCCAATACCTGTCGCTGCTAGACCGTGCGAAGGCTTTGTGTCGGCAAGATTCACGGCTGTGTGTCCAGTACAATCACTTTTCTAATGGGCCATTAATGATATAGTCGTAGTAAATGAGCGGTTTTACCTCTTGAACCTCGTCTTTGCGATTGCTGATATGACTCTTGTAATTGCCTTCTTCGACAAAGTAGGCACACCCGTTATTGAGACCAGGGTCAGCTGCATCGCTTGATACATCCTTGCGTTTCATGCGGAAATCGGCATCAACTGATACAAATAGGGCGTACAACCAACTGCAGGTGATATATAGATTAGAGAGTATACGCATCAGTATTGAGAAAGAAAAACTACCACTTATCCAGGGAAACCTGAGACAGGTCGTCAGGCATATTCTGGCTGGGTTGAGGACAGGCTGGACACACTACGGCGCATGACCCCAGTGCTGTCATTGCATCTCCTGAGCAATCATATGGGCGACCTGCGCGCTTTAACAGCTTGAGATGTCGCCATTCATGAACGATCCATAGAAATTGCGTGTAACGGTCCTATGAAGAGGACTTCAGACGATGTCATAGAGATACAATCAATAACACCTACCTTAAGCACATAGACCCCAGTGTTATCACTTCTGCGGGAAATAGAATGATAAAATTTGTATGTAGAGACCTTCAATTCGAATGACAAGAGTTGGAATTGCTCAAGCACATGAAACGTTGCCACTGTTGAGGGCTCGGATACCATAGCGGGAAACCAACGAAAACGAAGTAATTGGTAAACCGGAGTCTGGGCCGTCTCACATCCACAAAAATCAACCGCAACCGTCTGTATACCGTGACTGTCGATGACCATAAAGTTGTCCTTTTTGACCGGGAGGCGGCAGGTTTCATTTGCATTATGTCCGAGCTGGATACGAAGGCCGATATTGATGAGTGAATCACGTTCGAAGAAAGCTCCATTCCACTTCTGTTCATATAAAATTAGCTGTATATCGTGACAAACAACCGCTGCTCACCTTAATTGAATGAAGCGGATTGAGACGGTGGTTCAAGACTGTACATCCTCCACAAGACAGATTCACAGTGCCACAGTCAGAACACCTGTAAAGGTCATCAGCATGACCACACCAACAACATGACCGTTCATCTCCTCAACCCTCCAAACGAAAGAGTTCTTCAAGGAACATATCCCGATGTTTGACCCACGCAAGTAAAGGGTTGTCCTTATAAGAAGAGTCAGTATAATGAACGTCAACCGTACTGAAACCTACGCTTGTATAGCGTTTGCGTTGGGCTAACGGTGCTGTTTCCAGCGAGTTAGCCTGTGCCTGTATGCCCGCGTCCTCTTCCACTGTCGCAATTGATGATTCTGTATCATGGAACATATTCAAAGCATCAGTTCCCTGCATTGTGATGGTGTTGTGAGTCTCAGTGGCAGCAGGACTCGGATCGTTTTCACATGCCAGCACTCGGTTTTTCAAGGAAATGTTCCCATTGTGGACGTGGTAGTTTGTGTGGGTCACATGTCGTGCTGGATTTTTTGGCTCTGAAGGAATGAATGGTCGGAACCTGATGTGGATGTTTTGTTTGGATTTGCATTGCGATTTGACCATTGTCACAGCAAGGAGTGAAGACCGCTCAATGCCTTGGACCAATGGCGTTGCACCGGACTAACTTTGATTGCTTAGTCAGTGATCGCTTGTGGTTCCGAAACTATGGTAGTTCGGCTCCAAGTTGGCCATCATATCAACAAAGCTGACTATTGGCATTTTCAATCGCTGCCGGGCTGTGGGATCAATCATATTGAGTTCGCCATCATCGCTGAGTATTGTCCTTGGCTGCTTCTTCGGCTGCAAAGGAGTCTCGAGTGGTCTCCGACACAGTGAGTGCCCTCCGACCTTCGCCTCCCCCGAAAAAAAAATTGACCAGTCCTGGGCAGTCTCGAACACAGCACATATCTTATGTCTTTCACTTTGTCGCTTGCCTGGAATGGGCCGCATGGCAGAGCGGCCTCGTACGTGGTGAGCGCACTTGCCTCACTGATAAAAAAAATGTTTGAGCAGTCTGGAGCAGTCTCGAACACAGCGGGTACCTTGCGTCTTTCACCTTACCAGGAATGAAACATGGAGGCAATAGAACAGCATTTCAGTGCCTTACGCCCAATCCGAGAAATATTCCTACCGAATATACTCAGTTTGACTGAATACGACATGCAATGACCATGGGTTTTCTGGTGAGTGATGCTGTTTGTGCGGCATAGCCTCATTGATACCAATGAAAAGTCAAACTGCGGTTACAGCATGACGTGACTCCATATCCAGAATGCAGGGTATCTACCATTTCATTACTCTTCAATCTCATTACTTACTGGATGAGAGACTGGGGCTGTCACATATAAAGGTTCAACGACCCGCTGAACCTTCATTCTTCAGATACTTGACCATCTATTTTCATCCATATTGTTTTGGTCCCTTATCATGCCGGAAGACTCGCGCAGCGATGATTCGACATCAAGGACAAGTGTACAGCTTTGTGAGCTTGATTTTCTTTGGAAGTATCACCCCTTTTGATCACATTCAAAGCACGGATCATTGCTCTTCTCGAAGAGATCCAGCTTGATGACGGACGTAACTTGTTATTTGCCATTGAAGATGAAGCTAGGACTCGTCGTTCATCAGCTTCACGTTCTGGTAATGAGTGTGCAATTTTAGTCATTGCATCGATTGAAATCCAAGTAGACCGCAGCAAGACTGGGAGTAGTAGCACAATTAGCAGCGCGGTTACGAGTGCTAGCCCATTGACATCTCCTCATGGACCTGTGTCACCATCACCGCGCACCCCGCAAACCGGGACTGTTCATTCCTTGTTCGGGCCACGTGCACGTTCACCGTCCGCATCATCAGACGCAATGCCTTCAACGGTATCTACCCCACAACCCCTAATCATGCCACAGCCTCCACGACCCCTGCGGTCTACTCTCCTTTCACCGTCGGACCACAGTACAGTATGGAGGCGTACTTACCGTGGTATAATATTTCCTGTTCCTAGTCAGAACACGACTGCAAAGTGTTATGCTTGGTCCGGGTAGGAACGAGCGTAGCCTTTGATAAGTCGAGGAGTGAGACGAGCGTCGAGTCAGAAGCACGACGAAGGCTTATAGAATCAAAAGGGGGTTCAAAGGTTCAATGCCCAAGTGAGTCGTTCACGAGGGGTTCGAGGTTACTGGGCTTAATACCAGAGGTTCGAAGGGAGGCAAGAGCGATTGATTGAGACAAAGGAAAATACAAAGGAGCTCAAGCGTGGGGAAACGCTTGAATCATATTTAGGGCTTATATATGTTGGATATGTAAGCCTTTAGGGCAAGTAAAGAAACTGATGGAACACAATGGAAGGAATGATGACTAAGCAATTGGGAAGAGGCAGAACGCCGACGGAACAACAGGGAAGGAGGAATGAGTCATCAACGATAAGTAAAAGATATGTAAGTCCATGGGGATAGGAGATGAGTGGTGTGAGTCTCGTGTTGTACAAGCAAAGGAAGAAGAAGAGAATCGTAACACAAAGCCGCCATTCTATTGTGTCACCAAGGGAACAACAATTGGTATATTCGAAACATGGTGGATAGTTTTGTACACGGTTACCCAGAAAGCTAACCATCATATCAGGACCGAGGCTGCCAGCTATGTTACTGGCATCAAACGAGCTGTTCATTGCAAGGTGGACTCCATTGATGAGGCTGTTCGCTTGTTTGAAACTACAGCTGATCGCAATGGAGTGGAGATTCTGTACCAGTAGATCATGTCTTACTATACTTTTCTAAGTGTGATTGGTTTGTTTCGAGCCAACCATTATGCTAACATTACTATGAATAAATATAAATCTCCTATCATTTATTCCATTCGTCCCTCAGTAGACCATTGTACGTGTATGGCGAGTCAAAGCTGTCTGACTATATTCCATGCATGTACGTACACAGGATCCTCCCTGTGTACCACATGCAGCCAGCATTTCAGATCATTGTCTGGCAAATCATCCCTGTCTGGCCAACTAAACTTGGGCTGAGTGCTACAATGTAACTGCATAAAGAGTTAAAGAGTTTAAAATGAACTATAGCCCCGCACCTAGCCTCTGTGATTTTTTTGACGTGCCTCCTTCTCGCTGGCAAAATGCCAGCTCAGTCTTGGGCGACAAAGGACCAACAAGCATGGCTTATTCAATACCAACAGAAATACTACTTACCTCTTATGCCAAGCAGAAACTATACGTCATTCTGGAATCCTTACTTTGAAGCTTTTGCTGCAAAATGGCTGGAGCGCGAGCAGTTGTTTCCCAGTATCCCAGAGGCTGAACTAACTCCAGAGCAGCGGGAGCAGGTCATGACTGCACTAAAGGATCGCAAAAATGTGAGTTAATGATTGTGTATCGCTGATTTTGAATGTTTGATTGATTTCGTTAGAAACTTACCAATTGGATGCAGGTACACTCTCGGCCGAAAAAGCCTGTCATAGCAGGCGCAAGCAAGCTTCCAGATCTTCTTGTGGTTGAACAGGAAGGGCAGCATTTGTCACCTCTCGAGGTCTTCTCGAAGCTATACTACAAGTCGCATGTAAAACATTTAGTGAAACAGGAAATGGAAGATGAAAAGGTACCTGTCGATGTCATCCGAAAAGCGACAATCACGGCATGGCAATGCATGCAAGTGAATGAACCTGACAAGGCGGAGATCGTGGTGGAAGAGTGTAAACGGCACAAGGAGGAGAGGGAGAAAGAACTAGAAGATCGAGAAAACCCAACGGCAGACCAGATCGCAGCGTAAGTTGCACTCACTCTTTAAAACAAACGGTCGCCTCAACTTGAAGTGGTAACACAGCACGATTCGACGGGCACCGACGTTGCTCATTAACGCACTCCAAAAAGTGCAGAAAAGCACCACATGGTCGTTCACACTACTCTTTGGGGGGCCCGATCCAGATTCGGATGGAAGTCTATGTTCGGGATGGTATGTGGTTACTTATGATCAATATACTTCCTTTTCTAATCCATAGGTAAGCATCCATCTTGGAGAAACCGATGTCGGGGGCAATTTCAGAGATTGCTATGTAGACTTCGACGATAAGGTAATGAAACCGTATCATAAGTTCCTTACGCGACTTTACCGTGAGCTCTCTCTCCAATCCCTGCAGTTCCATGCTGATGATTAACCTAGCGACTGCTCCCGACGGTGATACACCGAAGACTGACTGCTCCAGTCACGCACGGCCACTCCCGCTCCTGGCTCTTCCGTGGGTACATCTGCTGATAGTTCACGCACGGCCACTCCCACTCCTGGTTTGTCTGCAGGCATGTCTGCTGATAGTTCACACACCATTACCCCAGTGCCAGGTGCTGAACATGAACATTCAGGCGCTGTGGCACCCACGCCACTGGCAGATCTCAAACATTCTGGGACAGCGACAGTAGTTTTTAGCACTGAACCTTCATGCACGGGCACGCCAGC
>JBBPSJ010000410.1:0-13409 GCA_038093535.1 Boletus reticulatus
CTCAAGGACAGGGTATAATTTCCATCGCGGTCGGTCTGGCTGACGGTCCACTGTAAAAAATGTGATGATCCGATCAGTATGTCACTCCATCATGGAGCGGGTTCAAATGTCGATAGTTACTAAACAAACAGCATTGGACATACTATTTTATTCGCGGGGTCTGTGAAGACGGGGTACGAGGCGGCACTGTCACCGTTCACGCCAACCAATGGACTGGGCTCTGCAGCAAGTCGGAGGAAATATTCCCCTGGTTTAACGTTGCCCATTGCTTTGTGGTTCGAAGAAGTGTTGGATGAGATCGTGCAAAAGGTATAAGGCTGGCACAACGGTGCAAGTGTGCCAACTTATACCGTTATTTTGCATTATGACGCACACCCTTGTCTCTATTCTAAGTTCTCGTGTCAGCCAAGCTCAATCGGGAGGAAGCTCAATCCCCGATCAACCAAAGTTCGAAGGCGGTGGTGCAGTGATGTGTAGTGATGACACCAACGAGGCCCAAACGAGGTCCTTCAGGTGATCCAGGGAACAGAGAACGCCCCGAATGCATCGTAATGGTTAGTTTAGTTTAGTGTACCTTTCACGTCCAGGCGAATACATAATCAGCTCCGGGGATATAATGCGGCGCGGTCACTGATAAATGCGTTTACAGTCGTCCAATTTTGTGATCATGTTCTGTTCGGCACCCAGTTGAAGATCATATCTGATTCCGATGCAACCTTGAATGAGCTTATCGTACGTTTGGGGGTAACCCGATTACCTGTTTCATGCTAGAGCGCACCCTCAGGGGCCGTGTCCAGGGCCAAAGTTGTACCTTGATGTCGGAGTGTTCGAAGTGCAAATGCTGCGCGATGAACTTTCCTTCTGCGGGAATCGCCACTTAGCCGGTAAAAGAATCCAAATATGAATCGCCAATGTTCACCTTGCTCGGCTGCCAAACCATCCACCTGCTTGGTGCAAGAATTCGACACATTCAATCCGCATTGCCCTGAATTTAGAACGGCTTTTACAAGGTTCTGAACCATACCTCGGGTACAGGGAATACCGGTAAGCTTTACTTGTTTTGGTACGCAGAGTTCGGTTCGTATTCGCCTCGACGCAAGGTTTGATCCCCATTGTCACCGGCCAAGTTCGGCCGCAAAATCGAACGTGCCCAGTGTGCTTTCACACTTGCACAGACAGGGGATCCACCAAACTAAGCCAAGACAAAAACAAAAACATGAATCATGATCCGAGAATCGATGATCTAGTCAACGTACCAGTGGTCCAAGAAATGTTCAGATAGCGGGTCACAAACGCCGCTGCCGAACAAGGTGACTTTGGCATCAATGACCTTGTACCCGCGCCAGAAGGCTCGATCTTGTACACGTCTGATGTGCCTTTCCTGCGAGCCGCATTGAAACCCAACTTTTAGTGATTGAGCGCCGACATTCCATGCAGATATCTTGATTGATTTTCGTCTTCTACGTACTGGCAGCTTAACTCAATCTGTCCGCAGATGCTGACGATGCGGGAAATTATCTTATCGAACCGAATTAGATAGTATATGCCAACCAATCGGAGTATAGACAGACTAACCATGACCATGTAGAACGATTCATAGGCTCGTGAAAAAGGTTGTCGGAATTGACTATTGACCAGAATTCGAGAAACGATGCTTTCCATATTGTTTCAATGGAATGGTACTGCGAGGGAATGTAATATCTTGAACCGTTCTCATGTTCTTGTCTTGTGAGTAGAAGCATATATATGCAAAGCCTTCTCCCGGAATTCATCAAGGCTGATTCTATACATCTTGATTCAGCGTAATGCACAACGACTGGATGTGATATCAATCACCTGAAACAGCTACTACTGCAAACAAGATTAGCATCCTTGCCAAACCGCTCTAAATGTTCGAGTTGAGGTGCTCTACTCCTCAATGAACCTGAACAACTGGTACTTGAGCTCCACGCTACCGACGCGGGAAATGATAACCTGGGTCGTAATTAGTGACCATCAACAAGTCTTCGTTAAGAATTTTCGCACAGGCTCCCCGGGTGCGGCTGCATTCCCGGACCAGGCCCATTAGTTTCGGGGACTTTGATCCTGACATGTTAGCTTGAATGTTAGCATTATAATACGACATGAAAAGGTAGCAATACATTAACCGATACGCTCCCTCTTCCGCTGGTATAAACTCCCACTTGGTGCATTCGGGCCCGCTATAACGTACCACCACTCGGCCATCCTCGTCTGAGCTGTAAAAAACGTCGTCCAAAACCAAGTAGCCATCCTTGATGGACCACTATAACAGAAGAAGGCGACGATCAGTACATGAATCCATAATATATGCTTTAATGAAACCAGCGGACTTACAACTTTCATTTGTCCCTTGGTGATGACCGGCTTCACTACCTAATTGTCAATGTTGTCTGCGCCGACCCACACCTCCGGATCCGTGGCGAATACAATACGGAATTTCGTGTCCACAAGACTGTCCATGGGTTGTGATTGGATGACGGTGTTGTGTAAAAACGAGATGTGGATTTCTTGAGGTGTGAGGTCACTGAGGTGAAGACGAGTCCAGCTTTATACGTTTGTATGTCTGCGCGGCCAAGCCTCCCGTCGATCCAGTAATTATTGGAGGGAAAGGCTACCGATAGGGTTCGAGAGTGACCGTGCAGTGATATCTTGTAATGGTGTTCATTTCCGTTAGTTGCATCTGAATTAACGAAAGCCTCGACGAGAAGTTTACAATAACGGAGGCGATGGGTGACCTAAAGATGGCTCGGTTAGACGTCCATCTTGTTTCTGGACATAAACCCACCGACCTTTGGGGTACCAGCCTAAGCGGAAGGGTCAAGAAAATATAAATATAGTGCCTACGATGGAAGTTTGAACGGATGAGTGTGTCACACATATGTCACACAGTAACAACCTTCTTTCTCCGTGACGTCATGCAGACCTGAGCTACTCTGGTCGATACTAACAACGCATTTCGAATGCAAACAGTTGAGAGCAAAAAGAATACGAGACAAAAATGAGTGCCTAATGACGCATGGATGATGGCTTGGTGGAGAACGAACGACAAA
The DNA here is from genome assembly GCA_038093535.1 of Boletus reticulatus. Classification (NCBI taxonomy): domain Eukaryota; kingdom Fungi; phylum Basidiomycota; class Agaricomycetes; order Boletales; family Boletaceae; genus Boletus; species Boletus reticulatus. The sequence continues at coordinate 3,072 of JBBPSJ010000410.1, forward strand.
CGATCATGGCGTAGACGCAAGGGGCCGCAACTGAACGCGTTATGCTGAGCCTGCGATCATCTGGTACAACCACAGTAAGTACTCAAGGAAGTTCTTACAGTGATCTCAGTCGCTTCCGTCTGCACCGGCCCGTCATCTACATCGCTCCCGATATCACCATCGTTCCTATCCTCCAACCCCTGGATGGTCCACTGCGCCAATATCAATCAACACATCGACAGGAATGTGGGACCCGTAAATTGAACAAACGATGCGTTGATTTGCAGCGTTTTCGTGACGACGGGTTGACAACGTTGAACGCGCGCACCAGTGGCACCCACTGATTTATTGCACTACTCTAGCTCGGGAGCTGCAACAGATCGCTCATCGCTCTATGGTTCCCATCCAAATCATACGTTCCGAGACTAGGTCCGAAAATGCCTACAACGATATCGAAATCATTTCGACTTTCAAAAGGTCCACAGACTGACCGATGCGATCCATTCTGAGGAATACACGACGACCATCTGCAGCATTTAATGGTAGTATATTATAGTAGTGTACATGGATATGGACATAACAAATTAGGAGAATGAGATGCTCGGTGGATGTCCCTATCACCACCAGACGTTATTAGCGTTGCGAAAACAAGGCATGCCATGGGATAACTCACCTAGAGAGCCCGGACGAGTGCAACAAGCGCCTGAAAGTCGGCAAAGGAAGCGTCATCATGCATTGTATGGTGCCAGTCGATGAGCGGTCTAGCCGCAGGTTCCTGTTCTTCCCTGACACCATACATCCAATGAGGGCCAACATCCAATACAGCTTATCGGTAGCGGTTTTTGGGAACTCGCACCCAGTATCTTCATCGACTCGACGAAGCATGTCGTCGATTCTGTCTGGCCAGTGATGCATGTCTTTTACTTCGACAATGAGAACCGTTTGAGGGGCGGCGGCGGAAAGTGGGTCGACGGGTTTTGTGACCACGAGAGAGAGGCCTGGAATACCATCAGGGGAATCCCGTTCAAAATAAATCTTGCCTCGCGGACTAATCATATAGTTCTCGTGAGGTGGAAATAAGATCGTCAGAACTGACAACCAAGGTGCGAGCCACTCATACTCTTTGCTAGGTGGATGGATTGAATAGTTCTGCAACATTCTGCAAACGTTGGGAGCAAACGACATGTTGGACAGGTAATCGTTGGTGTTTGGACTGAGGATAAGAGCAGTATAGGAGCTCAGGGGGTGTCGATGAGATATTTATACTCTCCTTGTCACGCGTCACGCGTTCGTCATCGGTTGGTGTCACCCTGAGGGGCTTCATTCTCCAACTTGGGAGGTTACACGATTCTTGTGGCATAATCGGTGTGAGCATCCACAAATCTTCGTCATGGAGTCCAGATTGTATCAGATTTGATCATCAACGCTGGTCTTGACCATCACCTTGTCGCCATCTGTCGAGCTATTCCAGTTGTCCTCTAAAGTAGTCTGTACTTTCCGTTTCCATGTCCCTGATGGACCACTGCAGGACAACAAGCCTAAAGTCAGCAGGAGATTCCATCGTATAGGAAAGCAAAGCGCGAACTATGTCGGCACTAAAGGATAATCATTGGACTTACCACTCTCATCTGGATGTTCGTAATGACAGACATTATTCACTAGGTCAGGTGTCGGGATCATGATAACACATTTTCCATTCGTAAGAGTGGTCATGGCTTGTAATAACTGGGATGCAAATTGCTCGGTGAGGAGCGGCGGCAGCCTTGTATATGGTCGCTTGCCTGGGTAGCCCAACCTCGGGTGGTTCACGACTACCAAAGAAATTTGTAAGCCTAGACTTACTACGTCACACACATTCCAACATACGATCTACGTCATAGATGGTCCTTTCCCTCTCTTGCGTCATCGCTCCTCCGGACATATATATATAGTGGACAGGTTCTCTTGTATACGCTACCTTTTTCTTTCCCCTTCCTTCTCCTGCAATCGATACGCTCATCCACGTTCTCCTTGCGTGAGCGTCCCGCCAGTGTTTCCGCCTTCTAGGCGGCTTCCACTTTTTTTTGAACGTACTAGAGCGTACTTCTTTTCCGTTCGACGCCGTTGACACCGTGCCCGTCACACGAAGCCGCTCGCGGCTCGCCGCACCGCCCGCCGCCAACATCAACATCAACACCGACTCAGACAACTCCGCCGCATCAACCAACGACCCTATCACCACCGTCTTATCAGAGACATCAAACGCCGTCGCCGCCGACTCCCCCGTATCAAGCACTGCCTCTGATCACCCATCACCACCAAACAGTTTCACAACAGACAACTCGTTATCGGACGCCGCCGATAAGTCCGCATCAGACGATTCACTATCTGACATCCCCGGCCTTCTAGACACCTCTTCCTCCTCCGATTCCTCTCTCGACTTCAACCCAGTCACCACCTTGCGACGTATGACAATGGCGGCCGGAGAGTATCAACAAAGCTCGCCGACGAAGCCTCCAACACTCACTGCCGGCGATGTGACTCCCGAACAGCTGCGCAAGTGGGAGATGGGATGTTTACAGTACTTTTTCCACAAGGGTGTTGACGTAGGGGAGCAGGTCCAACGCGTCGCCTGGGGACTTCTTGACCCCCGAATCCAGCAATGGTACGCTATCGAGGCTGTCCGACTTAACCGCCTCGACTTCACGACCTTCATGGAAGATGTTCGGACCTACTGGCTGCCATCGGACTGGGCAGCTGACCTACGACTCAAGATGCTCTCGTCCCGCCAGGGATCCCGACCCTTCCATGAATGGATCATTGACGTCCAGACCCAGAACTCCTTACTCGTCGGAGACAAGGCACACATGTCCGACCAAAACCTCATCTATCACTTCGAGGCGAACATGAACAAGGATCTCGCGATCGAGTACCGTGCGTCGAGCGCAAAAGAAGAAGCCAACTTCCGCAGGTGGATCGAGAAGGTCAAGAAGCTTGACGAGAAGCGGCTTCGCGAGGCAAAGTTGCTCCGCGAAACCATCGAGCTCTCCTTGCGATCACAACCCAGGAGCCGTACAACAAACGATGCTGATAGACGTGGTGTGGATAAAGGGATTGCGAGTTCTTCATCACCGTCCTCGATCACACGCCTGCCTGCGCTCACTGACGAGGAACGCAAGGTTCTTCGTGACCATGCTGGATGTTTCAAATGCCGACTGCCCTTCCAAGAACATACCACGCGCAACTGCCCGAACGGCTTCCCGGACGCTAAGACGTATACGGCGGTTACTGTAGCCAGCGTCGCGAAACTCCAGAAGAAAACCTCTGCCAAGACTGCAACTATTGCGGCCATCGACGACGACAATCTTGTCGCAGTTGTCATGCCTTCCGCGGTTCTTGGTAATGGTACTGATTCAGGAGATGAGTGCGTGGCCCCCTTTTCTGTCCCTCATCTTCGATGGAAATGTACCATTGATGGCCCTCTGCTCGATCATCGGATCGAGGTGGATGCACTTATTGACGACGGTTCCTCCTTAGTTCTGATTGATCAGCAACTCGTCGAACAACTGGGGTTGCGGCGACGACGCCTGCCCTCATCGAAGCTTATCAAGACAGCCTTGGGTTCTTCTCCAGACGAACAACAAACTTTACTTTCCGAATATGTTAACCTTTCGCTTTCTTCATTAGATGCACAATTCCAAAGCCGCGTTGTACGAGCAATTGTCGCTCCCTCCCTTTGTAGCCCCATTCTTCTCGGTTGTCCCTTCTTGCAGCATAACAAGATCATCGTAGATCACGAGACTCGCACCTGTATCGCCAAGGATTCCCAATATGATCTCCTCCATCCACCTGTCATCTCGGCTTCGACAGGGAAACGCGTTACACCATCACGTTCCGAGGTTCTTGGCTTGCGCGCCAAACTACAACATGAATTAAGCCGTGTACTCCCGCTCCGCTTGAGCGATATTGAGCGGCAGTGCGAGCATGTCACACCCATCGACGTTATTGCTTGCATCCAGGAACGCATTGGAACCCTTGCGGCTATGGAAGATCTGGCAGGACGAAATGCTGCGGTACGATCAGAATACCAAGATCGCTTCCCCGCAGACATCCCCCACTGTGACTCCCTTCCTGACGACGTCCTTTTCCGTGTTCAACCTCGTGACGCCAGCAAACTTATCCAGCTTCGCTCCTACGAGTGTCCGAAGAAATACCGTGAGGCCTGGCATACGTTGCTGCAACAACACATTGCGGCTGGACGTCTGCGACCCTCCAACAGTGAACATTCCTCCCCGGCCTTTATTATTCCCAAAGCAGATCCGACTGTGCTCCCGCGTTGGGTAAATGACTTTCGTGTGCTCAACAGTAACACAATACCGGACAACCATCCATTGCCGCGCATTGAGGAGATACTACGAGATTGCGCCAAGGGTAAAATTTTTGGAAAGATTGATATGACTAATTCCTTCTTTCAGACGAAGGTTCACCCTGACGACATCAAGTGGCTCGCGACGCATACGCCTTGGGGATTGTATGAGTGGACGGTGATGCCAATGGGTGTACGAAATGCTCCTGCGGTGCATCAGCGTCGAATGTGCTCGGCGTTACGACATCTAATCGGGAAGATCTGTCATGTCTACCTGGACGACATCATCATCTGGTCACAGACAATTGACGAGCACGAGAGGAATGTGCGACTGGTGCTCGACGCCCTGCGTGCCTCACACCTTTACTGTTCGCCGAAGAAGACCGACCTATTCTGTCAGGAGGTTCATTTTCTGGGTCATCGCGTGTCCGCACGTGGAATCGAAGCAGATCCATCCAAAGTCTCTCGGATTCTAGACTGGCCTCGCCCCAAGAACACCTCAGAGGTTCGCTCATTCTTGGGACTTGTACGTTACCTTGCGGACCACCTACCTGACCTTGCGGCCTTTACATCCATCTTGAATCCGCTGACCACAAAGGGTGCCGAGTTGCATTTCCCTACTTGGTCAGATGAGCACCAACGTGCCTTTGATGGAATCAAGGAACTGGTCACCAGTCCCGTCTGTCTTACCACTATTGACCATGACAACCCCGGTGATAACCATATTTTCTTAACGACGGATGCTTCTGATTTTTGTACAGGTGCCGTTCTGTCCTGGGGACCGGACTGGAAGAGTGCACGTCCCGTGGCCTTTGATTCAGCCCCCTTGCGCGACGCGGAATTAAACTACCCAGTCCATGAAAAGGAACTTCTTGCCATTATCCGTGCGCTCAAGAAGTGGAGGATCGAGCTGCTCGGTACCCCGGTCATCGTTTTCACTGATCACCGCACCTTGCAGAATTTCGATCGTCAGAAGGACTTGTCACGGCGGCAAGCACGCTGGGCGGAATATATGTCGCAATTTGATCTCGACATCCAGTACATCAAGGGCGAGGATAATGTCGTGGCGGACGTGCTGTCTCGTCGACGGGATCGTGATCCGATTGGACGAGAGGTTGATGTCGTGGCAACCAGTGCAGCAACATCGACCATCGAGCACGACCGCTCCTTCATCCTCGAGCTCCTCCAGGGGTATACGGATGATCCTTATTGTCGGAAGCTGTTTTCGCTGTTAGGCTCCATGCCGGGACTCACTGAGCGCGATGGGTTGCTCTACATTGCGAACCGCCTTGTCATCCCTCGTGTCAACACCTTGCGCGAGCGCGTGTTTCACCTTGCCCATGACTCGCTAGGACATTTCGGACCGGATAAGACCTATGAAGCACTTCGTCACTCCTTTTACTGGCCAAACATGCGCAGGGATTTGCTTGAGTCATATCTCCCCAGTTGTCATGAGTGTATGCGTCACAAGTCTCTGACGACTGCTCCCACAGGACCGTTGCACCCCTTGCCCGTGCCAGACAAACGTGGCGATTCGGTTGCTATCGATTTTGTTGGGCCATTGCCCGAGGATCAAGGTTTCAATATGCTCGTCACCATGACAGACCGTCTTGGCGCTGATGTTCGGTTAATTCCGTGTCGCGACAGTCTCACAGCGCCACAGCTCGCCAGCCTCTTCTTCGACCATTGGTTCTGCGAGAATGGCTTACCTCGAGAGATTATTTCAGACCGCGATAAGCTGTTCCTCTCAAAATTCTGGAAAAGCTTGCACCGACTTACTGGTGTACAGCTGAAGATGTCGAGCGCTTATCACCCACAGACCGACGGGTCTAGCGAGCGCACGAACAAGACAGTGAATCAGTGCATCCGTTTCCTTGTGGAGCGGAATCAGAAAGGTTGGGTGAAGGCGCTTCCTCGTGTACGTTTCCATATCATGAATTCGGTGAATGCGAGTACTGGTTTCTCGCCTTTCCAGCTGCACATTGGACGCGCGCCTCGCCTCATTCCGCCTGTCTCCACGGCGGAGACCCATGTTGAAGAGTTCGAGGCTCGCGACTTCCTGTCCCGCTTGGAGATGGACGTTCTCGAGGCACAGGACAACCTGTTTTCCGCCAAGATTCATCAGGCAGCTGCAGCTAACCGTCGACGCACACCTGACCCTCACTTCGCTGTCGGTGACCTCGTCATGTTATCCACCAAGAACCGCCGACGCACTTCAGGCCCCACATCTCGGGAGCAATAGTGACCTGAGAGGCCGCTTCCTGAACTGGTCATAATATACCCGAATGGTCCTTCATCAGTCACGGCAACTTCCGGAAACACCATACATGTGCTCAAACCTTCTCAAACCGCCCAGAAGCCGCGTCCAATGCGCCCTTCGCGCATCAATATGCGCCTTCCGGATGCATCTGCATTACTCCATACGACATGCACCTTACACGCGCCTTACATGCGCCTTCCGGCCAGTTCACTCCGCGTTCCCATTGCTCCTGCCCTCTCTCTCCTCCAGCTGGCACTATTATGCCTCGACATCCAGGAACTCGGGCAGCGCAGCCCAGTACCACTCAAGGAATGGGCCAGCATTTTATCTCACCCCGAAAAGCAAGCAATCGGTCCAGATACGCAGCCCCCGTGAACATGCCCGCGCGCGCGCGCATGCGTGATCTCCTTTTGAAGCGAGTGCAGGAACGTCTAAAATCCAACCCATCCTCTCATCCGCGCACACCGTCGCCCCTAGTCGCAGATAGCACGGAGCAAGTACAAGGGTCCGAGTCGCCGTTCGCAGGGGAGTCACTTGCAGCAGAGTATCGCGATGCAGAAGAGCACAATTTTGACGAGGAGTACGATGTCCACCATCATCATGAGACCATTGAATTAGCACCCGACCAGCGACCTCCCCGCCGCCTCGCCCACCGAAACCTGAAAGCCAACCAGTATGAGAAGTGGACGAACATTATCCCTTCTCTTATCGTGCCGTATCTGGCCTATCTAGAACAAACCCTTGGCAAGCCTGTTCCGCCTCCTGTCCTCACACTTTCCGGTTGCCAAGCGGCATGCGAACCCAAGAAAACGGAACTAATCGCGTTATATTACGACTGTAAGTAACACATACGCTCTTATATCATCCCTCTGCAATAATATGCAATAGATTTCCAGCCGATATCTGTACTTTCTTGTCGATGTACATCTCTTCCCCAGCTTCTCCTTCATCACGGCCTATTTCCCACTGCACCCGCCCAGCCGCGAATGGCAGTCTCGGTGGAACTTCTCGCGTTTTACCGAGCGCTATTTGAACGCTCGTGCGACGCTGTAAACGCACTAGCGAATGCTTTGCACACCCACTACACGCGGCGGGGCTTCCGTGTCACTGACAAAGAGGTGAGTACTCGTCGGTGACGATCTGTCACATATTAACATCACTCCAGGGATCTGCTGTTCAAGAACCTTTTCGTCGTGCTCTCGGACGCGCGATACAATGGTTTGATGTCCTGCAAGTAGAACTGGATCGTCATTTCGAGTCAATAATGTCACATTGCCGCCAGCGAATCACACAGCATACAAATGAACATCCCCCCGAACGGACTCAGAACTCAAGCACAGCCTCAGATCCTCGATTCGTAAGGGACAGCGATCATCCTGAAGATCCCAATCCTGTCTCCGATCGAGTCGGTTCAGCACGCGAACAGCCTCATGACCCAGTCACAGATAACCCGCCGAACAAGTTCTGCGATGCCCAGCTGATACAACGTTGCCCTGCCTGTTTCGGTGGGACCGCATTTGGACGCCCGCTCGCTGATGGCGCAGACATACACGTTGCCACTGACGGCAATTTTCACCATCGACACCGGCGGTCTGCGGGCGACTCCCCAGCATTTTATCAACCGCGATATTTCCTACCCAAGTCTCAAGTTGATGCAGTCGGGAAACGTCTAGAGCAAGCGCGCAAACGGCCCTCAGGTTCGCGCAGAGCCAGGGTTCCTGATGAAGCAGTGGATAACTGCGAATCAACGTACGAAGCCGCGGACGGCCACAAACAGAAGACTTCTATGGAGAGTTTTGATGATACCGGCGTGATGGCGCTAATATGCCGCCATGACATCCCGCTCTTCTTCACCAACATCGACACTCCCGGGGAACAACAGAAGTATTCCATAGCGTTAATCGAGCACCTTTTTTCCCTCTTGCCTCTGCGCGCAACCGTTGTCTTGCTGTACGATATCGGCTGCGTTATCGACCGTTCAATTGGACGGGTGCGCTTTCCACACCGCCTGAGTAACTTGAGCTAATGACACACAGTATGATATTATCAGCCATAGTATTGCCTCGCGACTGCGTTTCGCCACGACTGCAATGCACGCATATGGCCACGAATGGGCCTGTCAACTTGTGTACAACCCGCGCATCATTGAAGGCCTTGGACTGACGGATGGTGAGGGGACGGAAAGGCTTTGGTCCCGTTTCATTAAGCTCATCGGCATTGAGCGATCGTCATCTGTAGGTAATCGGTAATCCATAATGGAAGCTTAAACCCACTTCTTTTCACAGCGGCAACGCCGTCTTTGGCTGATCGACAGGCAAGCCGAGGCTGTCGGCATAGCAATGTTGCGTGACTTGGGGGCATGGCAGAAGCGCCGCCTGAAGAAAGGTGTCCACGAACAAGGCAAAGTCAGTCAGAAGGTCCTCGATACCTGCGTCGTCTCTATTTCAGACCTTCGATCTCAATGGTCTGAACAACGCACTGCTCAGTTGTCCATTCGTGCACGTAAGACATTATTGTGATCAGTCAGAATAACTCTTATCCCAATGTAACCTTTACAGATGCGCCAGCAAGGCTCAAGAAAGAACTCGACACCGTCCTTGTCCTGCAAGCTGAGCTCGATGCGTCTAATCGAGCTTTGCAAACTACGCGTACAGCCATTTCCAAAGATAATCAAGCCAGTCTCGCGCTTGATGCACTTGATAGCATGGAAAGAACACACAACCGGCTGCTCGAAAAGGTGCAAGCCCTCTACTCGTCCCTGAACGTCGAAGAGCAGTTTCCCGAACTCCGCGGAGTCAACTTAGACTTCGTGAGAATCCTTCTAATGGCGCGCGATCTCAAAATCAACATACGCAAAAGGGCAATTGGCAGTTTTTTTGAATGGGACAAATTAGATCGGGCAGTCGGAGGCAAAGACAAGGCACTAGGTATGTTCAACGAGAGTCATCGGCGGCGCGGCGCTGTAGCTATTACACCTCCAGGCACGAAGCTCCATCAACAAACACGCAAAGCCATAGCTAAACGACAGCCAGCACTCATGTCCGCAATACGCAAGTTCAACCAGTACTGTGAGCAGCTTGAACGGCTATACGAGCCTCAGTGCGGTATCCCGCTTCCTACTCCCCTTCCCACTAAACTTGCTGAACTGCGGAGCGACCAGTCCCTTCTCCACGATGTATGGATCACCCCTGCAGAAGGCAACATCCCGCGATGGCTGGAAGACCAGGAGGTCCGTGACGGCATCCGAGCCCTCCTGAAACGTGATCGTTGCCGTGAAGAGCAAGTTCGCCTTGGAATGGAAGCAGACAATATGTGCCGCTGGTTCGGAAATGAACTCGCCACTGTCGAAGTAGCTGTGCGCCTCCCAGAATGTAAGTACTGTGTCTTTCTCATGACTGGATGCCGATTGTCTTCCAGATCACCATTACCAGCTATTATTGCAGCAGCGCCGTGAGGACCTACTTGTCCTCCAAGAGCAATGGCCCTCACCGCTTGCCTCGGCTGCCCGCTATGCGAGCCACGCACAGGATGCCAGGCAATTGGCGGCAGAGGTCGCGGGCATCACTCCCACCTCCAATGTAGAGTTGAATTGGCTTCCACCAGTCGTATGCAGTCTTTCTTCAGCCGCTGACAATGATGATGAGATGGACCTGCTTGACATGGAGACTTCACCTGCTGATGAAGAGCAGGACATAGCCCCCGAACAACTTCAACTCGGCGATGTCCTAACAGGCATATATGACGACGACGATGA